>WEKX01023665.1:19578-59371 GCA_013390025.1 Pitta sordida
AAAAATAAAAAAGATGATGTCATGACCCTGAGATTAGATCAGATAGGTAAAACATGGTGTTCATGGCACCAGGGTTGTGGATTCAATCCCTGTCTAGGCATTCACTTAGGAGCTGGACTCAATGATCCTTGTGGGTCCCTTCCAACTCGGAATATTATGTGATTCTGTGAACATCTGCAGTCTTTCTATCGTCAACCAGGCAAACCATCAGTTCATAAAAGGAGATCAGGTTGGTCAGGCAAGACCTACCTCTCCTAAATCTGTGCTGACTAGTTCTAATGTCATGATTATTTTGCAGGTGCTGCATAACAGCACACAGGATCATCTGTTCCATGACTTTATCTGAGACCAAGGTCAGGCTGACAGGTCTGTAATTACCCAGATCATCTTTCTGGCCCTTCTTGTGGATGGGTGTCACATTAGCCAATTTCTAGTCTTCCAGTACATCACCAGCGAGCCAAGACTGTTGGTAAATTATGAAAAGCAGCTTAGCAAGTTCATTTGCCAGCTCTTTCATCTCCCTGGGATGGATTCCATCTTGTTCTGTGGACTTGTGAGGATCCAAGCCGCTTAGCAAGTCTCTAATTACCTCTTCCTGGGTTACAGGAGGGTTATACTAAACCCCTACCCCATCCACCAGTTTACAAGTCTGGTTGTCCTGTAGGCAATCTGTCTTGCTGTTAAAAACAGAGGCAAAGAAGCCATTAAGTGTCTGTGCCTTTTCCTCATCTCTAGTTACTACATTCCACTCTGCATCCAATGAGTGGAGGTTGTTGCAGCCTCTCTTTTTGCTGTTGATGTATTTATAGAAACATTTCTTGTCGTCCTTTACAGAAACAGTTAGTTTGAGTTCCATCTGGGCTTTTGCCTCTCTAATTTTCCTCTTACATGACTTGATATCATCCTTAAACACACCCTGGCTTACCTCTCCTTTTTTCCAAAGGTGATACACCCTCTTTTTATCCCCTTGTTCTTTCAGGAGCTCCTTGTCTATCCAGGCCAGCTTTCTGCCCCTCCGACTCATTTTTTGGCACATAGGGACAGCGTGCCCCTGCACCTTCATGAGCAAATTCTTAAAAGTATGTCCAGCCTTCCTGGACCCACTTGCCATTAAGGCCTGCTTCCCATGGTACCCTCTTAATTAAATCCTTAAATAATCTGAAATCTGCCCTCTGGAAATCCAGAATGGAGGTTTGGTTCCTACCCTTCCTCGTCATACTGTCAATTGAAAACTCTATTATCTCATGGTCATTGCATCCCAGGCAGCCTCCGACCACAACATCGCCAACCAGCCCTTCCCTATTTGTAACCAGTAGATCGAGCATAACCTTGTCTCTGGTAGACTCACTATTCATCAGCTTCATGTGAAAATTGCCAATCTCTATTTATCTAGCCAGTTCATATCTTCTCCATGATATGGCAGAAGCTTGAGTAGCTTTTTTTCCACTGAGAGGCAACCCCAGTGTCACCCTGCTCCTCTTCAGAGATGCGAAAAATTCCACCCTATGAAGATTAGCTGCAGGGTTTTATTGGGGAGGGATCTATGGGGGCGTTATTCCCTCACTTATTGTCCAGCATATGAGTAAAGCACTGACTTCCCGCAAGAAATCCAAACAGTTCAGATAGTGTCTGGTAATCCTGTATTTGCTGCAGTAGATACCTGGTTTGCTCAGCTTCTTGAAATCCTGGAAGTTATGTTCTGGATGCTGATAGAGGAGGGGGAAGCAGCAAAACCAACTATACAATTTTCTACGTGTGTGAAAAGCCCTTCATGGAGAAGAGATTAATTTTGCTTCAGAAATATTATTGAAACAGAATCTTCTTTTTTTGTCCATACATATATGTGTCTGGGGACTGCGCATGATGTGTGGGAAGATTTGGCTGACTCCAGTGTGTATGTGAAATTGACACAGCTTCCTGAAGTGTCATGGTGTGCTGCTCCTGCCTGAGGCTGAGGATTTGGCCCTGGTAGTACAGCAGGGATGCTACTTCCCTGTTAGCACTTGTGCCTAAGAGGAAGTGTGCTCTGCCAGCATGGCTTGTTCAACTCACAGAATCATATCCTAAAAGGGTCTGGGTTGGAAGGGACCTTAAAAACTGTCTTGTTCCCACCCCCAGCCGTGGGCTGGGATACCTTTCACTAGACCAGGTGCTCTAAGTCCCATCCAGACTGACCTAGAATGCTCACTTTAAAGGTAATGTGTTTCAAGAAGTGTTGATACTCAATCCTGAAGATACCCTCAAATGAATAAATTAAAAATAGTGCAGATATTCTGACCTGTATTTGCATTTGACTTGGCTTTAGTTGGTGTTATTGCCCATGCCACTGTGCTGCCAGCAGTGGAAGCACTGCCACATGTCACAGAGATGTCTTTATCCTACCATTGGTGTAGCTTAAAATGGAATATGTTATTTAGTTATTAACTCCAGAGATTATCTGGATTGGTGTATTGAACAGAATTTGAAAATATCTATAACCAATTATGTGATTTGGGGAGCACTTCAGCATCAAGATGAATGTTATTATATAATTGTAAAAGTAATAATTCAGTCCACCAGCTAGCACCAGAGGGGTACCACATATCCCTTTTATCAGAAGCATTTTTCATTATGTGAATTCTCTCACATAAATGGAGTTAAGATGGAGTTACAGATGGATATACTCATTGCTACTACTGAGAGATTCATATTACAGAGACCTTGCAGTTATTCCCCCAAAGAGGTGATTCTCTGCAAAATGCAGAAACCTCCAGATTTGTCAAGATTTTTGAGTGTCTTAACAGTGGATTTTCACATCATATCTTTGTAGTTCTACATAGTTCAGATGTGTAGGAGTGCAATGGCATCTAGATAAAAACTAGCTTAAGAAGCAGATTTTTTCCAAACCTTGTCCCCGCGAAAGATGACTATTTTGATTTGGTAAAAGGAAGATAGGATTTGACTCCCATTATGATTTCAGAAATCCATCAGCTTTGAAAACATTTATTGAAAATAAAGTGATTTTAATAACTTGGGAGCCATCTGAAATTATTTCTTCCTCCCCCCGCCCCACCCCCCGCAAACCTGCTGTAGAACGACCCTTATTTTGTCCTGTGGGTCTCCTGATAAGGAGGTTTCAGTTTGCAGATCACACTATTATGCTTCTTTCTCAGTCATCCCCAATCCCACGTTATTTACCTTACTTGTACATGTATGCTGGACTAATGAGTTATCTGCTGCAATTTAGTCTTGATTTAAATTTGGTAAAAAACTTCAATATAATGACTGCTGGCAGTAATAGTTTGTGTCAGGAACCTTGAGGTTTCCATAGGGACAATGGAATTCCCTGTGATTGTTTGTATAGATACTGATAATCCACTGCCCTTCCTAAACCTGCTTTTGTCTGGGATTGCTATAGCTATAGCAAGGTTTGGATACAATTCGGGTTTTGTTGAATATTCAGAGCATATGCCACATTTGAACTTCAAAGCCTGTTTATGTCCACTCTGCAGCACAGTCTGCTCCATTTTACATGGATCTAGTGTATCCAATACACAGTAACAATGAAGCAAAATATTCCTGAGGATATTCTAAGTTGATGATAGTATACTGAGGGGCACTTTTGTGTAAAAATCAAGCTCTGATTTTACTGCACACAGATTTACAGGCAAAGCGTCAGGAGATGTGCATTTGCAAGATGAAAAATTCAGAGAGACATAAACCTGGCTTTTTGGTATACAGGATGACACTACTGAGACAATGAATGTTGTACATCATTTCACCTAAAGTGTAATGCTATTAATGATTAGAAAACTAAAAATTCTAACTTTTCTAGATCACCTTCTACTGTCCATTCTTGGCTTGCATTCCTAGCACATTCAGAATGAAACAATACCCAATGTGCTTGCTTAAGTGGGCACGAAGGTCAGCAGCATCACAACCTTTACCAGCAATCGAGTGGCCAGCAGGACCAGGACAGTGACTGTGCCCCTGAACTGGGAGCTGATGAGGCCACACTTTGAATCCTGGGTTCAGTTTTGGGCCCCTTGTGACAAGAAATACATGGTGGGGCTGGACCATGTCCAGAGAAGGGCAGTGAATCTGGGGAAGTGGCTGGAACACAAGTCTAATGAGGAGCACCTGAGGGAGCTCGGGATGCTCTGTCTGGAGAAAGAAGATTCAAGAGGACCTTCTCACTCTCTACAACTGCTTTAAAGGAGATTGGAGCCAAATAGGGCTCAGTCTCTTCTCCCAGATAGTAGTGACAGGACAACAGGAAACAGCCTAAAGTTGCACAAGGGGAAGTTTAGATTAGATATTAGGGAAACTGTTCTCACTGAAAAGGCTGTTAAGCCCTGAAACAGGCTGCCCAGGGAAGTGATGGAGTCACTGTCAAGTGTTTAAAAGACGTGTGGATGTGGTACTTGGGGTCATGGTTTAGTGGTGAACTTGGTAATGGTGGGTAATGGTTGGATTTGATGACCTCTGAAGGCTTTGTCAAGTTAAAAGATTCTATGATTAAATGTACAAACAGGGTATCATATTTAGTGTATTTTTTGGCTGATGTGATTTAACTTGACACTAGGTGAACTTACTAGGGGTGTCTAATGGCTGCTTTTGTTCTCTTTTGCAAGCCTCTATAGTGAGAAGTGAAATGTGAAACAAAAATAGCTGATTAACTATCCACATTATTTACCCAGCAGTTTGTGCTGCTCCAAGACCTGAATTATATATCGTTAGTTTGGCACATTTCTTTGAAGTGTACTAAAGCAAAAGAGAGATCTGAGATCATCTGACTGTCTTCTCTCCCCTCTGCTCCCTGCTAAAGTGAACTCACTGACTGTAAAATTGCTTGGAGTTAATTTATCAATCATTCATGGAAAAACTGAATAATTCAACATTTCGTTTTCTCTCTCCATGAGGTCTCTGACCATTATCACAAGACAGAAATGAAATTGACTCTTAACCTGGATTGAAGTTTATTTTTCCTATTCTTTATATAGTTTTGATGTATTCTACTTAATGCTTCTTGGAATAAACCACCGTTGAATTCCTGTCACTCAGCTTGCTTAGTTTGGAAGTTCCAATGGTTCTGAGCTGATGCTGGGTGTGTGAGCAAGGCAAATGTCACACTCAGAGTTGGGAGAGATGTCCTTGACACTGTGCACACAACCAGATGTGTTCCTCAGGAAATTTCTGTGTGCTTGGTCACAATACACATGACTATGATGTTGTGGATTTAGCTGTATGCTTCTTTTGTAATATTCAAGGAAACTGTGATGTGATAGAAATACTCATGTATGAAGGTGAAAAGGTGGTTTTCTGAGTTTTGAGTCTGTGGACCTTGTGTTTTTAGCAGCCAAGTGCCTATTTTGTGACTACTGTCATGGCTGCAGTCAGTGCTATCACAGGGACCATGCATAAATGCCCACCTGGTGGCCTGCTTATCATGTTCGCCTTAAACAGGCCAGTCTTGATCAGGCTTTGTGGTATATGATGTGATGAAGAATCTGCCCTGGCCTCTCTTCATGTAAAGGGAAAATGTGAATCAAAATTTCCTCAAAAACCTGTCCATTTATTCTATATTTGAGAGATGCCTTGAAGATTACATGACATCCCTATACACGCTACTTTTCAAATTTCATTACCCTTTTCTGTTGTAGTTGCCAGCGCTGGTGTCCTGGCTTTTAGCCTTCTTTGTGGCCTGACCATTCTGGCTAATATTCCCTGTGGTTTTCTACTTCAAAACATCTTGAAGTTCCTCATATATGGATTTGATAATTTTGAAAGGCAAGGCTTCACTTGGCATAATGTTCAAATAAATTTCATGGCTTTTCATTACTGAAAACTGAGTTTTCCCTTCACAGGCATTCTGAGAACAAAAGTTTGCACTTCTTGGTTCCTCTGCATACAGCCTCCTCCCAGGTGTCCTTGCCTGTGGCAGACATACTCTTACTTTGAGTGCACTGGCTCCACAGTCTGGTTTCATTATGGATCTCTGTCTTTCCCTTCATATATGGATGCTTTTATGGAATTCTTACAGGTTTTCTGTATCCCTATCCCTATATCGCACCTTTTACTGTCAACTTAGGTGCTGGAACGGGCTCCTTAGGGAAGTGGTCACAGCAGCAACCTTAACAGAGTTCAAGAAGCATTTGGATGATGGTCTCATGGTATAATGCACATGGTATAAATCTTGGGGATAGTTCTGTGCAGGGCTGGGGATTGAACTCGATGATCTTTGTGGGTCCCTTCCAACTCAGCATATTCTGTGATTCTCCGAACTTCCTTTCTTTATTGTGTTTTGGAGGGCATCACAGCCATTTCCTATTTCCTGCTTCCTGGTCTCTGCTCAGCTCCAGTCCTTTCCAGAGTGGTTTATTCACATCACATTTGTTCACACCTTTCTTTCTATTTTGTCACACTAATGTTGGCAGTCTTTTCTGATCACCTCTTTTTTCTCTAGCCTTCTGCCTAATTGTTCCTTGTTGTCACGTTTACAGGGTTCAGCAATTAATTAGGTTGGGAAAGGCCTTTGAGATCATCAAGTCCAACCTATGGCCTAACATCATCACATCAACTAAATCATAGCACTAAGTGCCCCCTCTGTTCTCTTTTCAAACACTTCCAGGTACTATGACTCCACCACCTCCCTGGGCAGCCCATTCCAAAGGCCAATCACTCTTTCTGTGAAGAATTTTTTCCTGATGTCTAACCTGAACTTCCCCATGTGCAGCTAAATCCCCTTGTTCTGTCTCTGGATGTCTGGGAGAAGAGACTGAACCCCCACTTGGGTACAATCTCCCATCAGGGAGTTGTAGAGAGCGATAAGGTCCCCCCTGAGCCTCCTCTTCTCCAGGTTCAACACACCCAGCTCCCTCAGCTGCTCCTCACAGGGGTTGTGCTCCAGCCCCTTCACCAGTCTTGTTGCTCTTCTCCATCAACTCAACATCCTTCCTAAACTGAGGGGCCCAGAACTGGACGCAGCACTCAAGATGTGGCCTCACCAGAGCCGGGTACAGGGGAAGAATCACTTCCCTGCTCCTGCTGCCCACACTGTTCCTAATCCAGGCCAGGATGACATTGGCCTTCTGGGCCACCTGGGCACACTCTGGCTCATGTTCAATTTCCTGTCACTCAGCACCCCCAGGTCCCTTCCTGCCTGGCTCCTCTCCAGCCACTCCATCTCCATGCTGTGCTGCTGCAAGGGGTTGTTGTGTCCAAAGTGCAGAACCCAGCACTTGGACTTGTTATATCTCTTGCTGTTGGATTCTGCCCATCTCTCCAGCCTGTCAAGGCCCCTCTGCAGAGCCCTCTTACCCTCTAGCAGATCAACACTTGTTCCCAACTTGGTGAAATCTACAAACTTGCTAATGGTGGACTCATTCCCCTTGTAGGGGTCATCAATAAAGATATTAAACAGGATTGGTCCCAACTGATCCCTGAGGACACCGCTAGTGACTGGCCCCAACTGGATGTGGCACCAGTCCCCAACATTCTCTGGGCCCAGCCATCAGCCAGTTCTTACCCCAGTGAAGGGTGAACCTGTCCAAGCCATGGGCTGCAGCTTTTTTAGGAGTTTGCCATGGGAGGCGGTGTCAAAGGCTTTGCTGAAGTCAAGGCAGACACATCCACAGCCCTCCCTGCATGCACCAGGAGGGTCACCTGGTTATAAAAGGAGATCAGGTTTGTTGGCCAGGACCTGCTCCTCCTAAATTGATGCTGGTTGGGTCTGATCCCTTGGCCATCCTGTAGGAGCCATGTGATTGCACTCAGGATGATCTGTTTCATAAACTCACCTGGCACTGAGATCAGTGTAACAGGCCTGTAATTTCCAAGATCCTCCTTCCATCTGTTCTTGTGGATGGGCATCGCATTAGCCAGCATCCAGTTATCTGGGACCTCTCCAGTGAGCCAGGACTGTTGATATATGATGGAGAGTGGCTTAACGAGCTCCTCTGCCAGCTCTCTCATCACCCTGGGATAGATGCCCTCTGGTCTCATAGACTTATGAGGATCCAAGTGGATCAGCAGGTCTCTGCCTCCTTCTGGGTTAAAGGGAGACTATGCTACTCCCTGACCCCATCTACCAGCTCAGGAGGTCAGTTGTCCTGAAGACAATCTGCCTTACTGTTGAAAATTGAGGCAAAGAAGGTGTTAATTACTTCTGCTGTTTCCTCATCTTTAGTTATTATATTCCCCTCCACATCCAATCAAGAGTGGAGGTTGTCCTTGCCCCTCTTTTTGCCATTAATATATTTATAAAAATACTTTTTAGTATCCTTCCAGAAGTAGGCAGTTTAAGTTCTAACTGCGCTTTTGCCTCTTTAATTTCTTTCCCGCATGACCTATCAACATCCTTAAACATTACCAGAGTTACCTCCCCCTCTTTCCAAAGGTGATACATCCTCTTTTTTTCCCTTAGTTCCTTCAAAAGCTCCTTGCCCATCCATGCCAGTTGTCTTCCCATTGGCTTATCTTTTGGCACATTGGAACAGGCTGCTCCCGTGCCTTCAAGATTTCATTCTTGAAGTATGTCCAGCCTTCCTGGACCCCTTTGTTTTTAAAGGCTGTTTTCCCAACATACTATCTGAGTTAGTCCCTTGAAGAAGCCAAAGTCCATGCTCTGGAAGTCCAGTGTGGGAGTTTTGTTGATGCCCCTCCTTGTTTCACTGTATATTGAAAAGTCTATTATTTCATGGTCACTGCACTCCAGACAATACTCCAAACAAAGATATAAACCAGTATATCCCTTGTGTTTTGCTGAAGTTGTCACTAGAAAGGTGAAGTGTTCCCTTCCTGAGCTATCAGCTATCTGTTTTTAAGTGTGACATCCTTAGGGCAAACATTTTGTCTGCTTTGTGGAGATCTGCCCAGTTTTATTACTACCAAAGAAGAGCCAGCAGTAATGTAGTTTTATTTTCAGCTCTCACTCTGCTGCCTCACATAAGTTCAATAGTGCCTTGTTCTTTTTTTATTTTATTTCCTTTAGGCACACAAATGTGTATGTACATGTATAAAGCTGCAGTGAGGACTGTTTTGGTATTTGCAAGAAGAAAGGCCAGAGCTGAGCAAGGACATCTGATCCTGAGTTCAGGAGACTGATGCTTGGTTGCTTTCTCTGAGCAACAGGATATAAAATTCCAGCTTCATTCTCTGCTCTCCTCTCTACTCCTCAGGCTGTTAAAGAGGTGTGACACCCCTTATTGCATCAACATCTGGCTTTTTGTTCCCTTTCAGGTGGCATGAAGTGACTATTGCATGTACTTTTTTGGCTTTCCAACATTTTAATATTCTCAATGCCTTATTTACATAAAATTCTAGATGATCCCAAGGCTTAAAGTCTCATCTACTCCATCTGATTTCTCAGCGTTATTACTCACTGGCTTTCATATAATGGAAAATACACAGTAATCCCTCACTTCTAGGTGCCTCAAATTTCATGGCTTCACCTCTTCACAGGTTCTTTTTTGCAGTGAAGACACCATCGCCTTCCATCGATTCTTCACAGTGCTTTTCTGTGTCATGTAAGTGCGAGATGGATGCACATGCTCAGAGTGCCTTTGCTGTGCCAGGGGGCGGGACTGCCACACCCTGTGGGGCAGAGCGGCAGTGCCAGCAGGTGCCACAGGTTCATGGACCGGCATATGAAAGTGTAATAAAGATTCATAAAATTCTTGGAAAGCTTTATACACACCGTATCAAGCTGGCAGTGGGGCTGTGGGGAAGCAGGGGATCGGTGGCTGCTTGTCCCACAGCCGCAGGCTCGACTGACGCCAGGGAAGGCCCTGTTCCCTGCAGGGGCGTGGATCTGCCCATGCCCGCTGTGGGCAGGGTGGCACTGCTCTCCCTGTGTTCATTTGCCTCAGGACAGTGCGGGGGTGGCAACAGCTGCCCAGGAGTCCTAGTGGCATGGCTTATTTTCACTTGTATATGTATATCTATGTATAGCTATGTTCCACTGCTCTTTGCGGATTTTGGCTTTTGCAGCACTCCCCTAGTTCCATAGCCCCATGAAATTCGAGGGATTACTGCATTTCTATCAAAATGAAAGGGGAGAACTCTAGCCTTTGAGGTCTGACAAAAGCTAGCTAGCATGAGAATTTGCTTTGCGCCTGCAAAGGTGTAGTAATGGATTTTTTAGTAGCTCCTGCTCTGCTACATTGTCCTTACAGAGAGAAAAAGATGCCTCTGAAAGCATCCCCCATTTTTTATAATGGCTCACCAGAGGAGAAAAAGATGATGAAACTAGACTCCTGTGTGCTGTTGCTTTTAAGGAAGAAACACTTCAAAAAATAGGTGCTGAAAAAAACAATACATATGTGATAAATTCTGACTTTGTGAAAATCTAAAGCAAGGAGACCTGTTCACAGGTTCACAGGTTATTCTGAGTTGGAAGGGATTCACAAGGATCATCTAGTCCAATTCTCAAGTGAATGCCCGCCCAGGGATCGAACCCACAACCCTGGAACCACGGGCACCATGCTCCATCCATCCAAGCCTCCCACCATCCAGACCATGTCACTGAGCTCCTCATCCAGTCTGACCTTAAACACCTCCAGGGATGGCGACTCAACCACCTCCCTGGGCAGCCCATTCCACTGAGGAATCACTCTCTCTGTGACAAAGCTCTTCCTGACATCCAGTCTAAACCTCCCCTGGTGCAGCTTAAGGCCATGTCCTCTTGTTCTGGTGCTGGCAGCCTGAGAGAAGAGATTCACACCCACCCAACTGCAACCTCCCCTCAGGGAGTTGTAACCAGCAATGAGGTCACCTCTGAGCCTCCTCTTCTCCAGGCTGAACAGCTCCAGTTCCCACAGTCACTCCCCATAGGGCTTGTCCTCCAGTCCTTTCACCATCCTTGTCGCCCTTCTCTGGACCCTCTCAAGCAGTTCAACATCCTTCTTAAACTGGGGAGGCAGCCTGTTAAGTCCTGGCATTGATAAAAGGGTAAATGATGGTCAACAAATATCCCCAAACACTTTTTACAGGCCTAGACCAGTAAAAACCTGACTCATATTGGTGTCTCTGAGATCAAGCTGGTTTCTAGGGGCATACTGCTTCCATTTATCCCTGTAGGTCTGGGCAGTGGCACTGTGTATCTGCTCAGCAGCTGGAGTTAGCTGTCAGCCCTTCCACTTTGAGCTGGGACAATTTCAGTAAGTTAGTGATATATATTTGCAGTAAAAACCTGCACCTTAAATGTATTCATTGGTGCAGTTGAAACCTGAGCATCAAAGGGTTACTTTAAATAATGGTGGAGAAATAAAGGAAAACCATGACTACTACTGTGAGACAAATGGTGCACTTTCCTCTCCTGTGCTTCTTGGAGTCCTGTGGAGTAAATACTTGAGGGGTTTCACTAGGAAGCCTTGTCATCATTCCATGCTGAATTCATATGGTAGTGATGCTCTTTCTCTTCTCTTCAGTGTCCAGCTGGAGCTACTTGTATTAAACTCCTACTATGCTTTCGCACTTTGGTCTTCCTTAGTTGGTCCGTGACTGTGTGGAGTGCTCCTGCCTGGAGCCCAAGCACAGAGACGTCTTAAAGAATGAAGTCCTTTGACACTGAAGGAATGTCTGAAGTGCTGGTATGTTGACATGCATGTGCTCTCTGTTTCTTCTCATTCAAGCAAGCAATGTCTCCAGAAATCAGGCCAGAGTTAGTGAGTGACCAATCAGTCACTGGCTCAGGAGGGCTCCTGACAGGTCTCCTACAAAGCCTTGGACTTAGTCAGGCAAAACATTTGGCAAAGGATGTTCTGGAACAGAGAGACAAGGACAGCAACTGGTTAAAAATTTGCTAAGCAACAGAAATTCTCATTTCATTCACTTAGAGAAGGATTATTTTCCTTCTTGCTTTTTATTTTTCCTTTTTTTAGCAGATAACCAAGTCTCAGTATCTCATGAATTGCTTTATAAATCAGAGGGATTTGGAGAGAGGACAAGACCTTGTGGGCAGCTCTCCTGGTGCATGGGCAACTTCTGCAAGGGGGCTTTGTGTTGGTACCAGTACAATCAATGCAAAATGCATTCCTCCTTCTCCCTGTGGCTATCATCCTTCCTGGAGGAATTCATGCCCAGAGCACCACACAAGAAACCATGTCTGTTCTTCTGGGGACACCCAGCTTGTTGCCATGGGTGGAAATGTTTTTGTGCCAGAGCACTGGGCATTAATTGGGCCAATGCCAATGGGTCCCCATTACAGTCATTTCACCAGTCGGCAGCACCTGAATAGCATCATCCCAGCTCCCAGTCTGCTACTTGGATACTCTCAGTTGCTTGCTGGAAGGATTCTTGTTTACATTCAACCTATAGAGAAACTGCTCAATAGAGTAGGTGCTCAAGTGAGCACCTCTGCCTTGAAGTGAAGCATTCCTTGGGTAAATGTAGAATGTTTCCCTGAAATAAGTGTTAGTTACTGGAATATGCAAAAGGGAAGTCCTTTAATTTAAAGCACACAAAAACTCTGGCCAAGATCTCATTCCTAGAATGCTCACTAGGAAAGAGGAATCAGTCATCTTATGTTCTGTTTAGGCTTTCTAAAGCAGAACCTGCCTGGGGGAACTCAAACTTGATAGATCCAGAGTGAATGACAAGGGCTTGCTATTGACAGGCAGTTTTCAGGTTTTATTTGTGTTCCTATTATATGAGTGCTCATTGCTGTACTTTGAGACACAAAAAAAATCAGAATTTCTCTAATGCCCAAAGTTTAAAAATTTGTGTATATCTGAGGCCTTCCCGTATTAGTCCTGCAGGCAGATGTTTCCACCTGTGCCTTGTAGAAGAGGATGGCTGATAACTCAAGTATCATCCCTAGGTAACAGTGCTTAGTAAAGTGGTATTTTCCTGATGGTCCAGATTTCTGCATGATGCAAAAAACAACCTTCCCCTCCACTTTCCTGTACATACACACAAAAATGCCACAAGTGTGTGATTCAGGACAGATACAATGCAAGTGTGGTCTGGCTCTGATTTATACCAGTAATAGTCTTTAGGAGGAAGAGGACCTGGTCTTGCATCTGGGCACAGAGTTGTATGAATCACTGTGACCTTGGTCCCAGGAGATTTCCATCCCATACTGATACCAGCTAGTGGGTGATATGATGGACTAATTGAAGATGTATATTTACATTTATTAAAAATAATGATCTTTTTCTGACCAAGCCTTCTGGCTACATCCAGAATTACTGCCAGTGACTTACTGCTTTGCTCTGATGTTTCAAGGTATCACAGATGCTTATTAAAAGCAATAGTATAGAGTAGGGAGGCAGAAAGAAATCAGGAAGAGGGTCTGTGAATAGTATAAGGTCATGGTTTTAGTAGTCAGTAGACAGAGTTTATTTGGTATACAGTAGTAATAAAAAGATGGAACAGGATTTAATAGCTGGTAAACAATAATGATGGACCAATGGTGACCAATGCAGACACTTCTGCCCTGCTACCCTACCTCAGGAGAGGGTGTACACAGATTTCAGCTGGGGCAGAGGCATCCTCTGATAGACCCTTTGCTGTATCCATGCATGCCTAGCATGTGTCTGCCCATCGTCTGAGCGACACTTATGGCCCCTTCCCACAAGGGACTCTCCCCTCCTTAGCAGTGACTCTTGGGATGGTCACACAAATCTCCTAACTATTGGATTAATTTTTGTGGGAAAGGGGATGGCTTTAGGCATAGCACCAGCATCATGAATTGGTACATATCTTCTATGAGAGATCCCCATGATGTACTGCTGAGGTTACTCGCTGCACTGGGAAGTGACTGGGCTCTGGAGTGCTGCAAATCCATTCTTTTGGCTTCAGCTAGTTTTGACACAATATGGTGTGTTCTTTCCCAGAGGTACTTTTGGTCCTCTGATAGAAGCTCTTACCCCAGATGCTGTCTTAGGTACTCACACAGCTGCAGCTGTGCATTTCACCATCACAGTCACGACTCGGGCAGCTTCTTCTCTGAGGAAATACTCTGAAAAATATTCAGCTCCTTAGATAGAGGATGACCACCAACACTTGTTACATCTCAAAGTGTTCTCTTCTAGGTTGATAAATCTGGATGATCATCTTTGGGGAACGAGACCTCTTTCCTGCTATGGAAAATACCTAATTCTTGAGTGCTTATGATGCTTCTGTTCCTCTGAGGTCTTGGTTTTCAGCTGTGAGAGAAAACATTTGCTTTTTTTGAACTAAGGATTTGGGAATCTGTGCTCATCTGACCAGGCATGTACATGGTCCCTCTTTTCACCATTCTTGTATATTTGAGCCAAACAAATAAAAATCATGTAAGTGCTTATCCCTGTGATTTCATAGAGATCTGTCCATATTTGTTTCAGTCAAGATAGATCTTTCTTTTTCTTTCAAGTTGCAAAGAAAACTGAATATTTACATTTGTGTGGTGCTTTCATATGCCATGTTGTTTCAAGTAAAGAACAGTGCAGCATCAGAGGTGCAATTTTGTCTTCCCAAATTCCTTCTTTCTCAAGTTTCTCACCTTGTGGGCAGCCTGATCTGTCACTCCCAGGCTGAGCTCTTTCTCAGTGGCTGGGATCCTGAAGTCAGTTAGTTTCAAGGTGCTTTTTGCTGTTAGGAGGTTGTGTTCAGCTGGGGATTAGTCTCTGCTTCTAAGTAATAAGTGATAGGACAAGAGGCATTGGAGTCAAGAGGAGGTTTAGATTGGATAATAGGGAAAATTTCTTCACCAAAAGTATGGTCAAGCAACGGCACAGGCTGCCCAGGACAGTGACAGTCACCATCCCTGGGGATATTTAAAAGATGTGTTGATGGGACGCTTAGGGAAATAGCTGAGTGACATCCTTTACAGTGTTTGACTTCTGCTGGCTAGAGACACCTGCCAGGGCCTCTAGCCACCCTCCAGCCTGTGTTGTGTGCAAAGATCCAAATGCCATGAGTACATGCACACTGTAGCATCCACATGCACACTGTAGCCTTTAATGTGTAAATGCAAATAAAATATTAATAAAATAAATCTAAATATTTAAATTTTAAAAAGCTCAAGAATCTCATACTGTTTTTACATGCCTGGTGGAGATCGATGTAGTCTGATGGACCCCCATCTGGATTTGGGTGGCTGGAGAAGTCTTTTGCCAGAGCTGTGGCCACCCTAGAGGAAGGAAGGGGTAAGGGGGCAGGGGGTTGATGTAAGGCAAGGCATGCTGCACAAGCCAGGACAGGCTCCCTCCATGATGGCAAAGACCACTGTGTGCCCCAAGTCTCAAGCAGTTTGCACCTACCTGCAAATGGATGTGTTCCAGTTTAGACTTTGGTATTTAAAATATTCCTGCCCCCAGGTGTTCCTCACAAAATGTTCAATTGATGTGTTTTGTGTTGTAAAACAAGAGAAAAGAAGTTATTTTGTGGAATACCTTTTGCAACTAGGAACTAATGGGAAGCTCTTTGCTGGTACAGACAGGCAGTGCAAACACGTACATCTGTGCATGCAAAACAGTATTGCTGGCAGTGCGTGAGCAGGAGGTAAGGTCGGGCTGCAACTCCAGGGACACTAATGCTGTACCACTCCTGATCCTGGGGGATCTGGAATGCGTGTTTAAGGGAATCTTTACTGCAGAGTTAGAAGTAAGCTGGGGAAATTTGTTGAGATAAGGTGGTATGTTCTCTGGTGTAGAAATTAATTTCTTCTGAAAAATACAGTATTTGCAGAGATCCTGGCTTAATCTCAGTGACCATGTGCAAGTAGCAAATTAATGTAGGTTCTGATGCCTATCTCAAAATATTTAACTCCTTCTGTACCTTCTTGTTATTTCACTTTCTGAGGAAATATAACCAGATGTGTAGCTCATTTTTTGAAACATGACAGAACTGAAATAAAGCTGGGAATTGTCCTACATCCTCCTAGCCGCTGGATGCTTGCAGAGTTTTGTTTCAGTCGTTTATTGTTTTAATATCTTGGCACATACATAGTTGGGAGAAAAATAAGTTATTAACTATCTTGCATGTGCTTCTGGTGTGTGAAAAAGGATGTGAAGAGAAATGATTGTTGTGAAATCTTCTGTTTTCCCCATTGAACTTAGTAATTTTCCTGACTTTTCTGCTAAAGAAGACCGTTAGAGATTGCTGCTTCCTACCTTTCTGTCAGACTCCTAATTAGCAGGAGCACACAGCCCGCGCAGCTGGGGCTTTGATGCCTTGCTCACTATCGCTTCCCACTCAGAAGATTTCCATTCATTCTGAGTTGGTAGCCAGCCCAAATCCCTGACTTCCCCCTGAGACCTGCAGCATGTCTACAGGACTCCAGTTTAGTATTCACTGGAAGAGCTGCACTGATGCTCTCTCACTAGACCTACAGGCTGCTCGTTGGAGCCATAAGGGAACAGGAGGAAGAATGAGCCTGTGTGTTTGTGTGGCTGTGCTCCAGTAAATATTTTGATGCATCTGCTGCCAGCTCTGGTCTGAGGGAATCTACCTAGCATTTAAATTTTGATGGGGAGCTGTTTTGAATAATAACAGTGCAGCCGGCTGTGAGTCAGTGCATGTGTGTTGACTTAAAAAAAACCCTCAAAGCTTAACGCTTGCTGAACGCGGAGCTGCAGTGCTTTGCTTTTTCCCTCCTCCTTCCTTCTTTTCTTTCTTCTCTTGACTTCCTCTGTTTTATTTTGTTCTTGGGGGCATTTCACATAGATTTTTTTCACTGTCAGTGGAAGGGTGAGGTAAGAACAACAATAATAATAATTTTTTAAAAATCCCAGCCAAAATAAATCCTCACCAAAACCTCACGAGTATCTTTTGCAATGGGTGCCGTAATGGGTACGTTCTCTTCTCTACAAACGAAACAAAGAAGACCATCAAAAGGTAAGACTTCCTCTTATGCTTTTTCTGTCCCTTTAGTATATTTGCTGCGGGAGAAATTTGTGTTTGGAGGGGAGGAGAAAATGAACATGTGCCACTTGCAAGTAACCTGGCACTGTTTTTATGAGGTGTAATTTGCAGAGAAGAGTGGGCTGCAAGGTGGTGGGGAAAATGTGTGGGCATGAGAAAATTGCTGTAGAGGGGCTTGGGGGTTGAAAAGAATTTGAAATCCTATAATCCTTCATGTAGTCATGTATAAGGAAGAGCAATTCAGTGGCTCCATATGCAGAGCCTATGAGAAGAGACCTGTTTATTTCTGAATCCCATGATTTACAAACCCTTTGAAGAGGGAATAAAATGTAGATACTACATAGCAAATTCTTCCCAATGCCTTGGGGTTTCTGTCTCAGGAAGCAGTATTAGAGTCAGTGCTGCAAATTCAGTAATCCAACACCAAGTGTGTGGTAATAATGATGAGGGTAAAAAAATTACAATGTTTTTGTAAAAGAGGAGAGGAGCAGAAGCTCATGAAAAATGAGAAAGTAAGCAGTAATCCCACGGATTTTAATACTTAAATCCATAAATATTGTCTGAAAGTGCAGATTTTTCAGGAGATCTGGGGTTTTTTTGTAGTATTTGCTTGATCTTTGCTCAGTTTTGTTCAGGTTAATTCAGAAATTCTAGGACGTTGTTGAGCAGAAAGTTGAAAGCACTGTCAGGGGCACATCTATACCACACATAAATGAGTATTGTTTGGAAAACAAAAAGAAAGACTCGGTAACTTCAGTAAGTCTTTTTCTTATTTGGAAATATTCCCAACCAGAACCTCTGCATTTAACAGTTTCTCAGTATTCCTACAACAGGTTTCTGTTTCCACTAGATCTGTTGCTCAGTTCATATGTATACTTTTGAATTGCAAGTTGGCATGGACTTGCAATTTAAATTAAAAGCTATTACTCAAAAGAGAAATGGGCAAGATTTGTGCAGGGCTTGGACTGTGGCAAATTTGTGAGCAATGGTAAAATTCTGTGTTCTTGGTACCTGTAACATTTTATGTTAGAGTGTGTGTACACAGTTTACAGTTCACTTTTCTTTGTTATTATAGTGCATTCATGATTGTACAGTTGTCTGGGACATGTATGATATTAGTTATACTGCCAGGATAGCCATATAACTGTAAGCCCTGAATTTTCATCTGAAGCTGTGAGACTTGTGTTTAGGTACTGAAGTATACAAGAACTCAACAGGATGTGCTGGGTGAGACTGCTGTGACACCGAAAGGTGTCTTGTCCCCCTGCCAAGAACCCAGGAGCTGGAGCTGATTTCCACAAAAGTAGTTAATTTGTGTCTGAACATATCTTTTCCTTGCAACATTGTTGTCTTGTGATTGGGTCAACTATCTAGGGGATGGAAGTCACTGCTTTTTGTTGGAGGTCATGAACAGTAAAAATCCAGCATCTGGTCACATACTGTAACCTTTTCAATGAAATTCAATCTTGCAGACACCTGTTGGCAGTGGTTGTTCAGCTATGTTTCTCAAAAGTTCTGTTTCCAGAGCTGTGTTCTCTTGGCTCTGGTGTGTTATCCACATGGTGTTCCTGGTTCACCTTTCCAGTTGGAAAGAGCAAGTTGGAAGAAATTCCTTTGATTTTCTTGGCTATTTTCATAGACAGTACAGAATTTCACTCCTTTTAGTCACTGTTTACCTGTTATTAAAGAACATTACAGAGCAATGGTGCTGGTTTCATCTCTCTTCAGCCAGTTGCAGACATTCCTCTAGATTGATACCCAAATGATCCTCCAGATCCCCGAATAGGAGGGGTGCAGGCAGGTTTGCTGACTATCAGCACTTCACCTTGCCAGCAAGGAAACAGTAATGTGTCCTGGGCTTGAGTACAATCTGAAATTGTTCTTTGTCTGTGAGCTAAATAGTTGGTAGAAGTCAATCACCGTTGCACGATGGAATACTTAGTGCTGCCTACATGTTCCCTCAGCATCCCCTCCAGCATTCAACCATTCTGGTGGACTATGCTCTAGCATATTGATATCTGTCTTGTTCTGGGGAGCCTTAAACTGGCCCCAGCCATATCACATATAATGATCTTATTTATTATATTTATCTGTGTGTTTATTTGAATATTTCAGGACTTTATGTAGGAGATAAATACTACTGGTAAAACAAAGACTTGGAGAAGTGATTATAACAGTTGTATCCACACCTCTGCAAATGCACTCATCCTGGTAAATATGTGCTCTTCTGAGTAGTCTGAAGATAATTTCTATAACCTCTTCTGTCTAAGCAGCGCATACTGTATCTGGAGGTCTGTGTCTCTAGAGTAGTATAGTTAAAGCAAAAAACAGGCATTACAGTGAATCCCCGCTGCATCGCGACCTCTCCGTTACAACCTCGCGCATTTATGATGAGAATTTATCGCAGTTTTGATTCCACCATTTGCGAAATTTAGGGGCTCGCACATGCGTAGTGCCGCTGCTCCAGCGAGGGGCGGTGCCGGAGCTCCCCATGGGGCGGCGCTGGCCCAGCCCAATGGGGGGGGCGGGGGGGCAGGAGTCGTGCTGTCCACTGTTATTCTAAGCGCAGCTGGGGAACTNTCGAGAATAGGTAAAATAAACAGGCCATGTCTGAAGTGAGAAGTTTCTGGAGATGAGTTAATAACAGGAAGCACATGTTAGGTCAGGGCAGAGTGGTCTCAAGTGGCCCAAGCTGAACACTTTCAGCTTGAGCATAACACATTGCTCTGCCTGTGCTGTTCCCCCTCACATCCTACCTGTGGCAAGGTCTGGGACACGGACAGTGGGACTGGAGGCTGGTTTTGTTACTCTAGCTGTAAGTAGCAATGCTGGAGAGGACATAGGGCATCACTGTTCAAGAGTACATGATTTAATTCCTTGTTGTAACAAAAATGTGGAGCCTGAATCCATAAAGGCAGGAGTGACATTGTTTCCAAATAGAGAGCAGTGGTCCATCAAGATGAGCCCTTGCCTGTGGAAGACTATAGTGTTGTGGCTCTATAGAGGAGGAGATAATTTTCTTGGCTCAAATGCAAAAACTTTGTCCAATATAATTGTGCATTTTGTCTTGATAAGTTGGGACCTATTTACCCTGTCCTACAGGTTAAAACTTTCTGCTTCATGGACTTGCAGTCCTATCAGTAGAGCTGCAGAGGCTTTCGCTGTTTGCTGTAGTGTCCCTGTACAGTCTGTGAGATTTTGTGCTGTTTGCTTTGGGAATAGCTCTGTGCAGTTCTACCAATTATATGTACATTTCATTAGAAATCATTTCCTGTTATGTCCTCAATTGATGGTGTTTTAACTTCATTCACTGTTGAGGTTCTTCTCTGCCCTTCCAACCGTTCTGAGTTGGCTCACTACAAGATAATACATACCTCTTTCACAGGATCACAGGATGTTCTGATTTGCAAGGGACTCACAAGGATCATCGAGTCCACATCGAATCCAACTCCCAAGTGAACGCCCATACAGGGATCGAACTCACAACCCTGGAGCCATGAGCACCACATTCCATCCATCTGAGCCTCCCATTATTGAAACCATGTCACTGAGTTCCTCATCCAGTCTTCCCATCCTGTTCACTTTACTTGTATCTCAGATCAGCATTTGTGGGATGCTAGTGGAGCCTGACTGAGGTCCTGCAGGCAAGTTGACAGTGAGCCAGCAGCAAAGGTGGCTGGCGGCCTCCTGGGCTATGCTTGGCAAAGCATCTCCAGCAGATCAAGAGAGGTGATGTTCCTCCTCTGCACAGCACTGTTGAGACAGCCACAGTGCCATGTCTGGTATGGGAGAGATGAGGACTTACTGTCCTGAATACACTGAAGGGTCATGAAGAATATTAATCCATGGGAGCATCTGACATACAGGGAGAGACTGAAAGAGCTGTGATGATCCAGACTCCAGCAGAGGAAGCTCAGGGAGACCTTAATCAGTGTGTGTGCATACCTGATGGGGAGAGTAGAGGTGATGGAGACAGGCTCTTCTCTGTCACACCCAGGGAGAGGTCAAGGGGCAACAGGCATAGGGTGAAATACATGTAATTCCCCTTGAATATAAGAAATATAAAATTACTGTGAGTAGGACTGAACACTGGAGTAGATCACCCAAAAGGGATTTTGGAGCTTGGAGATACTCAAAACCCAACTGTATATAGTTCTGAGCAACCTGCTGTAGTTGCCGTGCTTTGAGGAGGAAACTGGAGGTCACTTCCAATTTTATCCACCCTCTGGCTCTAGGATAAGTAATTTAAAAAACCCAGTAGATTCAAGGACTTTGAGTACTGGGAACAGGAAGAAATATTCAGAGTTCTGTGTGGACCAAATGCCAACAAAGCTGAAGGGCGCTCGGTCCTCTTTTTAGTACATTAGTAGTTACTGCTTAGAGACGTGATTGAGATGGACTTGAGAATTTCAAACTGCTTGTATGTCCTCCTGCAAATATAAGCAATAAAACAATAAATGATGGGGGGGGGGAAGAACAGTGAAACCACAGCACTAAAACGCAGAAGGCCAGCACAGCAGATAATGCAGTGCATCTCTGATTTCAACTAGATGAAGAAATTGAGATTTTTTTTTTCATTTTTACAGTCTGCATCCAATCATTACCAAGTCTGTGGCAAGAATCAGCCATTTCCATATTTTTCATGGACATATTTGCTTTAGCAGATTGCTAAAGCAGGAGAAATTTCTTGTTTGGACTGCCTTCTGTATCTCTGGGTTCTTTTGTTTGTTCTTCTGTTTGTTCTTTCTGGCCTCTAAATATACCCTTCTCCCTCCCCTGCCAGTGAAAGTAAAATGCAACTTGACTATTTTTTGATACCTGAATCTTGCTGGGCTTACAGCTATGGGCTGCAGATCTGACCCCAACAGCAGCAGCAAGTAGCATTACTTTCATTGGGTAATCTGATTCTGTTAAAAGTGAGTAACCATGTTTTAATCCAAGACCACTGAAACCTAAACTAGCAAGAGGAATTTGGAGAAGTTGTTTAATTTTGCTAGAACTAACAGCAGGAATTTTGCTTAAAGTGTCAACTTGTGACATTTTTATAGGGAACAATTTCTAGGCTTTGTTTTGAAATTATTTATTGTCCAAAATTATCAGATTTTGTGCATGACCAGCTGTATTTTCAAGTGTTTTATTTACCAGGAAACCTGCTCTGCTTGACTTGACAGTCTTCATAAAATCATCAGATTGCCCTAAGTTTGGTCCTAAGTTTGCTGGGGCATGGCTGTGCCCTTTCACTTCCCTGTGGTAGAACAAGCTGCTTCTCTGCTCAAGAGGTGATAAAATGGTTCAGTAGTGTTTTGAGGAATGGGCTCTGTTTAGTCTTAGCTATGTAATGGAGATAACAGATTTATGCAGTGAAGATGCCCTAGTACATACCATTACAAAAGAAAAGCTTTGAAAGTTGCTCTTCTCTTGTATCTGCTCCTCAAAGAAACATGAAAGTCTGCCACTGTTTTGAATGAATTGTGTGTCCTAAAAACTCGGACTATACAACCCTGAGCCCTGGGTATTTTGTTAACACAGGGAATATTAGTGCTTGCCTGTTTTCTTTCTAGAGCAAGGAGAACTTCCTTCCCTCTCACTGGAGACCTCATCATGAAGGTGCTTGAGTGAGTGGAAGAAATTACTGACTTGGTTTCTCCCAGCTGTGTCCAAAAGCCAATACTCAGCACAGACGTTTCATTCTCTCTCTAGTCTTGTCTGGTGGTCATCTGATACAGTCTGGCAGGTCAGGTTTGTGGTTGACTGCCTGCACTGGAACTGAGGGTTTGACAGGCAGGTTTTTCAAGGGGATTGTCTTTGTAGAAAGTGTACAGAACAGAAATCTGCAACAAAACTGTTTGATGTAAGCACTCAATCAGAAACAATATGGAAAAATCGTGGTGACCAATAAATGCTTGTCAGAATAAGCCTCTTCTCATGAAGTATTTTGGTTTCTCTAAAGCATAGAGAGGTGCATGGGAGGCTGCTCAGCATCACAGCAGTCAAACATGCTGGTCATGTGGTTGATACATCTGTGATGGGTGGCACAGTTATGAGGGAGTTGTTTGCCCCCAGCTTCCCTGTGTCCTCCCAACCAGACCTCACCTGAGTGTGGCATTAGAGGTGATCAGGGCTTACAGACTAGTGACTGCTTCTATTCCCCATTTCCCCATCTTTCAGCCAAATTTCTGTAGCTAGATCTAAATTTTTCCCTTCCGTTCAATTGTCTCCTGGCAGTGTGGCAGAGTGATCTCAAAAAGCTGGTCTTAAGAGTGTATAGCAATGTTAAAATTAAAATAAACCATGTGTGTCCCCGATTGCCTTCCACAGACATACAGCACCTGCCTCCATCAGCTCAGAGGTTTGGAATAAAGTAAAATAGGTGGAGGAAAGCACAAAATATAGTGCTCTACGTTGCAGTAACACATGGGTATGCTGATTTCCTGCCTGTGGGTGTAGGGACTGTGCGCCTCTGCTGCATGCAGCATGTCCACACAGAGCCATGAAATCCCACCACAAAGAGAAGAAGTTATTGGAGACTTCAGCTCTGCATGCCACTGAGCTGCAGTGCTTTGAAGTTTCATTTCATTCCACAGTAATTTAGAAGAGTCAATCAGAAAATACTTTCCAACATTTAACTTCCAGCCCTAGTAATCTTCCAGCCTTTATCACCCCCAGCTCTTTCAGTGTGCATTACTGGATATTTGATGTTTGGAATGGGCACTAGGTAGTACTTGGATTTTTTGAAACTGCAAATATTTAATACTGTAGATGTGAACAGCTTGGAACTTAACTTTCCAGAAGTTTTGAGCAATTCTTAGCTTTACAGTTGTTAAAGTTGACAAATATGTAAACAAGAGTCAGTAAGATTTGTAAAAATTCTTTGAGGAAAAAAATATCAATAAAAAAGGAGACCAGGGTAAACCAAAGCAACTTATGAACTCATTCTGATTTTGATCAAATCTGAGGAGAAAATAAAAATATTTTATTTCTTTACTTAAAAACCTACAATAAAAAAGTTTATTTTGATATTTATTTACACTTTGTTAAAAAACCCAAAGATTTACAAAGTTTTCAAATATTAAGTGATTTCTTTTAGCTAAAATGTTTCATTAATCCAAATCATTGTTAATTATCATTATTCACCAAAACTTTTAAAACCCTTTATTGGCTTGTGATTTTATTGTAGTTTTAGATGTGAATGGATGTACGACTGCTTAAGTACTTCATTGCAGTGGGGGACAGACCCGGGTGATTATGTCAGGTGTGGTGTTTCTTACTCAAAATCATTACCCAGGGAATGTCATGGCACAGAGATGCAGAAAGTTTGCATCTCTTTGTTCTGCCACCACTCACATCACTGCTATTTGTAAAGTAAGAAACTTCTGCATTTCTTTGAGAGGCATTTTCCAGCAGATGCATAGAGCTCTAGGCCCACCATGTCATCCCTGCAGAAAAGAACCCAAAGGGATTGGATATCAAGTGAGAAATGCAGGAGATGGTAGCATAGCAGCAGCATTTTTAGCTAAAACGCATTTAGGGTTCTAAGTTGGATTCTAAGTAGGGTTCTAAGTTTAATTTTTCCCCTTTTGTTTATTCTGAGATGCCAGAGGGAAAGGGACTAACTCTCATTATAAAATGGATTAACAAACCCAAAATTACTAAAAGGGTAAACTACATCCATGTTTTCAAAAGAGGCAAGTCAAAACTCAAGGCAGCTGTGCCCAGATATCTCCAGTCTGCTTTTGTGGCTGTCACTGTGGGGTGATGTCTTTGGTCTGGACTAAAAGGGATACAGATAGTCGTCAGTTTGTTTCTACTTAATTTCTGCCGGCACTGCCTGGGGCAGGGAGGGTGAGAAGAGAGGTTTGAAGTTCACAGGCAGGACGCCTGGCTGGTGGGAGGCAGGGAAGGACTGTGTGCCAGCAGGCAGGGGTGGGGCAGCAGAGTTGCCTGGGAGGCCAAACTGGTACCAGTAGGCTGAGGGAGGCTGGGCAGGTGGCAAGGCAGGTGGCCTCGCTGTGGTACCAGGATGTTTTAAGGAAGATATGGACAGGGTAACAGAGCTGTCCTTTCCTGGCAGTGTTCTTCTACATCTGTTTGGCTTTCCTCAATCCAAACATTACTTTCTTGACACATTCAACAACCACAGCTCTTCACACACACCAGTGTTTGCTTTTCATTTGCTCCACAAAACCCATCCTCCCCCAGGTTTGTTCTGTGGGCTGATTTGGAAATGCCCAAAATTTCCATACATGGCTACAGCTACAGCCTGTAAAATCCAGTATGCAGGCAGAGGATGTTGTATATTGTGACTGAGAACAGCTAACGGAGAATATGAATATGAGGATACATGTTGTGCTGCTGGAGGCAGGTTTCTAGGAAACCCAGGAGACTGCAGCATCATTCCACTGAGGGGTTCTTAGTGGAACAGGAGAGTGTCATCTCGGTGGGGGGAGCTGAATTACAGCCTGCCAGAGATCAGTGCTAAAATCAAGGACACTTATTGCTCTGACAAAATAAACATCGCTGCTGATCAAATTTATATATGGATGAAACAAGTCGTGTTCACAAGATTTACCTAGTTAATGCATAATTTCCAAAGCACAGCTCAAATGTTTTGACAACAGTTCTTACTTTCCTTCCTGCAGCTCTGGGCCAAGCTCCCAGGCACATTTTCCCAGGCTGCTGTTCCTCTCTTCTAGTGAACAATGTTATGCATCAACCCCATAGAGTTTTTGATTATCAGCTGAAACCTCAGGCATGGCCTCTGATTTAGCATATCAAACTGCAAGAGCTGAGGCTTGCACTGTGTGAGGTACACACAGCTCTGTGAAGGAAAATACCATTAGCTCTGTATCTCCAAAACGTTGGGAATCAGGGAACTGTTGAATCCCATGCAGGTGAGCCCTATCATGGAGCTCAGTATCCCTTCGCATTCCTAATCTACACAGTTGAAGGGATTTGTGTGTTGCCATCTGAACTGGGAGTAGTGCATGAAAACTAAAAATAGGAAGCAGGAAACTTTTATGTCAGTGCAGAGGGGATTGCTATCTGTGAATCCTAATACACCAGTATAATTGAATTGGCAAATTGGTTTACATCCTTTGCTGGGAGGGTCAGACACGACCTCAGACTGGGAGATTGACAACCCCTGGAATTGAAGGCATGTCCTTGTGTGGATCAAACCTGAAACTTTTCTTTATCCTGCAGAGTTTTTGAGATGTTTTGGAAACTGTGAAAATGCTTTTACCTTTGTCATTGTTTTTACACTGGTTTTGGGGTTTTTTTTTTTAGTGAAACTGTGTCCCTTTAGGAGTTATTGCCCGGAAATTATGGATAGAGGGGAATTAGGTGGTAAAAATTCTTAACCTCCATCGAGGTAGGAGGGCCCTTCAGAGGGACCTTGACAGACTACAGAAATGGGCAGACTCCAACAGAATGAGATTTAACAAGACTAAGTGCCGGGTTCTTCACTTTGGACATAACAATCCTATGCATCACTACTGGCTGGGGGATGAGTGGCTGGAGACTGGTGAAATGGAGAGGGATTTAGGAGTAACGATTGACAGAAAAATTAATATGAGCCAGCAGTGCGCCCAGGTGGCCCAGAGGGCCAATGGCATCCTGGCCTGGATCAGGAACAGTGTGGTCACTCGGACTAGGGAAGTTCTCCTTCCCCTGTACTCGGCGCTGGTCAGACACATCTTGAGTGCTGTGTCCAGTTCTGGGCTCCCCAGCTTAAGAGGGATGTTGAGCTGCTTGAGAGGGTCCAGAGAAGGGTGACAAGGATGGTGAAAGGACTGGAGGACAAGCCCTATGGAGAGTGACTGCGGGAACTGGGGTTGTTCAGCCTGGAGAAGAGGAGGCTCAGAGGTGACCTCATTGCTATTTACAACTCCCTGAGGGGAGGTTGCCGCCAGGTGGGTGTGAATCTCTTCTCTCAGGCTGACAGCACCAGAATGAGAGGACATGACCTTAAGCTACACCAGGGGAGGTTTAGACTGGATGTCAGGAAGAGGTTTTTCACAGAGAGAGTGATCCCTCAGTGGAATCGTCTGCCCAGGGAGTTGGTGGAGTTGCCATCCCTGGAGGTGTTTAAGGTCAGGCTGGATGAGGAGCTCAGTGACATGGTCTGGATGGTGGGAGGCTTGGATGGATGGAGCATGGTGCCCGTGGTTTCACACTTGTGGTTCTAATCCCTGGATGGGCGTTCACTTGGGAGTTGGACTAGATGATCCTGAGGGTCCCTTCCAACTCAGAATAACCTGTGAACCCACGAGATCAAAACCAGATCAACAACTGTTAGAAGCTGCTGGGTTGTGCCAGAGCCAAGGCCAAGGTCATGCCACTGGCAGAGCTGTGAAGCACAGGTGAGACTTTGGTTCTCCCCTTTAGAGGACACCTGGTCTTTCTGAGAGACATGCTCCCACTTGGAGACCAGTGCCCTAAAATGCTCAATATAGTTTAGGGTCAGTTAATATTTTCAGTTAATATGCCTTAATTCTGTGTATAAAAATAGTTTAAAATACTAAAACGAATACAAGTAAATGCAAGAGGCTCGTGCATATCTGGTAATGTTTTCCAGCTGCAAGAATGTTTCAAACACTACTCAGTTCCTCAATAAAGAGAAGCAAGGGAACACACCTTTGGTCCTCTTTCTCTGAAGAGGGGCTTCCCTGCAGAAGCCCGAACCAATCACTCTTGTTTATTTAATGTGTGTATTTCTGTCCTTTTAGTTATGAAGGCGGAGAAATGCTTTTAAAGAACTTAATTTCCCAGTAAATTAAACTGCTGAAGCAGGATGAGGTGGGTACTATGCTTTGAGGGAAATTATTTTGCCTGTGGTTTCCCTGTGACCTGGTATAAGTCCCAGGCCTGCATCTCCACAGCTCCTGCTGCTCTGTGTTTGCTGATCTCTGGTCGGGGATGTGTTGCAGCCAAGCCGTAGAGCATTGGTGCCCTGGGGCATCCTCAGCAGCTTGCTGTCCTTTTTTTGCAATAGCTGTTAGAGATGTAGGGTTTTGTCTAAGCTAATTGCTTGTCACTTGCCTGCTTGTTGTGATTTAGTTTTATTATATTTTGTAAGCATTATGAGATAGCTCCTAACCATGTGAGATTTAGGAGAGTGGGAGGGCGAAGCTAAGGCATCATTATTCAGGTTGTGAGTGCTGTTTTACAGTGTCAGACAGCATGGACACCATGCTGCCGAGCACCACGCTGCAGGGGTATTTTGAGATCAGTCATGGGTGTGGACAGTGGTCACAGGGCTCCAATGAGAACATTTATGATCATCAAAAAATGTGAATGTTTGAGTGTGTCCCTGGCCTGGTGCAGGATTGGGCAGAGAAAACTGCATACCCACATAGCCAGTCTGGGCTGCGTGTGCATGGAAATCAGCATCGCCTTCCTGAGGGGTCTGTGTGAGGCTGACCATAAGATATTGTACAGAGTAAACAGCACTCAGCAGTAAGAGCTCGAATCTTTGTTTTAAATTGTGTGCACTTTGAAATGTGTCCTTATTCTGATTCCGGGCAAGGCAGCCTTAGTTTGCAGTTGCCCCAAACTAGATGATATTTTCTAAGGGCAAATTAATGTGTATTTTCTATTTTCCTCCTGTTTCCTTGATTTTGAATTCCATCCTGATTTTGTATTTTAACCGTTTCTCTGCTGGGAAAGGTTGTGTGAAGTAACATGCAGTGGGGAGAGAGGAGCTCAGAGAGATGGAGGTGTTAGTGTTTGTGCTGGAAAAGACAGCATAATACAACTTCCATTCTAATAAAGTTAATATTAGGGTGGTTTCTAGGCCTGGCCACCAGAGAACAATACATTTGTTAGCTGAGTGTTGTACTAGTAAGAGAGCCCGTCTGATTTACATTTCATAGTTCACATAAATGTGGAGATGCTGTCAAAATTGTCTCTTTCCCACTTCCGTTTTCATTGTAGACATTCCAGAAAATGAAACAAAATGCTTTTCACTGCTGTTCGGTTCTTTGTTTCACGCATATGCATTTCTGAGACATGCACTTCTGGAACATGCAGCCGAGTGCACATGCCCAGAGCCTCTGCAGCCTTGAGTAGCTTTGAAGTAGAGACATACAAACATAAGTAAGGTATTTGCAGAATTAAAGAGAATTTAGAAGAACAGGAGTAGAGATTTTAGATTTCTGTAAATAAGTTCGGTCTCAAAACCAGACATGAGTTTCCACCTGCCTTCTGCTTTCATCTTAGAGATGTTCATTGGACTGCAATAGGAAAGGAGGTATTTACAGAATGAAACTGCTCCCAGATGTGAGGAAAACCACTTGTGTTACTGGATCCTGTTGATGTTCACTGTAATGCTATTTGTTGTTGACATCACATTACAGAAGGGATTTATTGGTGAACAGTCTTGAGTACTAAACCTGCTGACACATGTCAGTGTAGGGGAACACCGTACATAAATTGGATAGTTTTATTTTTGCAGCACTCTTATTAGTCACTCAACACTCATAAAATAGACATGTGGATTTGTAAACCCAACTCCTAAAATCTCCTTGCTTCCCAGCTGGAACATATGCAGGCTTCTCAATTCAAAGATCTCAATCTGGCATGTCTCATTTTCCCTGAGCCTCGGTTTTTAAACCTCAGCAAGTATTAGGAAAAGGTTACCCTGCCTCTTACAGCATCCTCTGAGTCTAGGAGGATATTGCAGGTGGGCAGAGAGCAGATTAACACACAGGTTAATTTACAGACTCTTGCTACCCTTGGTGTCAATAACCTACTTAAAAGAGTGGAAGAACAGGCTTTGTCTGCAGATTCCCCCAGGCTCTGTGTAGGGCCTCAGATGTACTGGGGGGAGCTACAGCCCCTGCCTGCAGGGCTGCTCCTCCCCACATCCCATCACACTGCACAGGGGCTGCCTAGTGCCCACCAGCAGCTCCCTCGAGCTCTATAACCTGCCCCCAAAAGCAGTGTCCCATTCCCGGTTGGTTGGCCCTGATCACCTAATGCCACTATTACCCCTTACCACCATATAGGAGCCACAGGGCCTGTATTTAGCAGCCAGCTTACGTTTATACTTACTTTTCAAGCAGTGGAAAACTTCTTGTGCCCAAGAAGGGTGAGGGGGTTCCCCACACATCTGAGTTTTCCAGGGTGTTGAAATAACAGTTGGAATAAAGGTAGAGGATTGTATAACAACAAGTGGTGTGGGCCTTGGTTTATGGAAAGAAATGTACTTTGCTTAAGAGCTTCCTCTTGCGCAGTCTCCACAGGTTCCTTTAAAGCCAAGTAAGACATGACTTTCTGTGCAAGGGTAGCAGGCAAAAGTAGGACAAGGTTTTGTCCGTTTGAACTTTTAATTCAGATTACAAAAAATGTGCCAAAAGATACAGAAACTTTAAAAAATATGATGCAACTTTGGAGACAATTTATTTTTCATTACAGCTAATACTGTATTAGATATAAAATAGAATGCATGTCTTGACATATCATTTCCCTGGTGGAAAAGAGGGAAAAAAAGAGAATCCAAACTCACTCTTGACTGAAATTTCTTGGAACCTAAATGTCTTAGTTCCATGAAAGGTTATGTTCAAAAAGACGTATTTCATTTCTAAAGTCCAAGGAAAAAGTAAAGCGTGGCCAGCACACACTGAACGAGTTCTAGTAAGTGTGTATTGATAAATCACCCAACATCAGCCTTGATATCTGTGCAGGATTGAAGAGGAATACAGTGCCACTCTGTTGGACACATTTTCTCCCACATGAGGCAAAAATCATCACATTAGCTATGTTAAAAGAACTGCATGAGCAACGTCTATGTGATTTACACAGTGACTTAAATATCTGTAGATTCCAGCTCTCCAAGGAATTTTGTCTATTTTGACAGATATCTTATGTTGCAAATTTATCTGTAATTGTTATCTTTTACTGAGGGATCAAAAAAAGTTAGAATATTTTTGGTAATTATTTGTAAATATTAGCTCTATTGTCAACAAAAATAGTTTGGATTGGTTTATTGTAGGAGAGTGGGAGGGAGCCACTGTTTTGGCAAGTGAGAAACAAATGAAATATAAAGCCAAGTATTTGATTACAGTAATTAAATCCAGCAGCAGTAGATATTCAGAGTGAAGTTCATCTGTGAGTTTCTGGCTGCTGAAGGCAGCTGTGTTGCATGCATGCATGAAGTTTGGTGTTCCACAGAGAAAACTTTGGACTGCACCTTGCACGTTCACCAGCTCCTGTGGAAGCTGGAGGGGTTTGGTTCTGCTGGTTTTCTAAAGTGTCTGTCATGCTTCCAAAGGACAGGTGTTCAGTATGTTCCCTGCATAACCCTGTAGAGGTTTAGCCATTGCTCGGGCATTTCTGTGCTCATCAGTATCTTCTCTCATAACTCTGAGCCTCCTTTGTTGCTGACTGTGCTTGTCATCCCATTGTTGCAGGCTTGGGCACAGCTGGCTGTGGTTTCTTGCATGAGCAAACACGCTGAAAGCTGTCAGGTTTTTTCACTGGTTTTGGCCTGTGGCGGGGGGGGATATCTTACCTACAGCTGTTTTGTTGTTCTCATGTACAGTTGTCCCAAATGCAGCAATTGTTGATGCATAACAAATGATTCTGGTATAAATTTTAGACTGTCTCCCTTAACAGATTATAACTCAATTCTCTGGAATATGTCTAATACACTGTGATGAGTGTGCTGTAGTGATAGCCTCCCAAATGACAGTGTGTATGGGCACACCTTTTTCCTCATTCCTTGCCAAACTACAAGGTATCTGTAGTCTCATCTTAAACACAGCAAGAACACTGCCTGAGGCTGTAACTACCATCCCTGCTCCTAAGGACCTGGGCATCCTGGCATGAGGTGAGTGCCCTGGTACCACTGTGAATTTTCTGAAATCATTGCATATATGGTTCTGAAAACTATTCATGCACTTTTTAGAAACTGAACAGCTGTTTTACAGAGAAAGATTATTGAATTAAGGTGATAAATGCATAAAGTGAACAGCAAGGTTTTTTTGTTTGTTTCAAAAACCCTTATCGCCTTCATCCAAGGATCTTGTCTATCTGTAATTTATCCTTGGTGGTGACAAATGGTTTTAATATTTCTCCCAGTTTATAGCTTTTTCTTTTTTTTATTTTTGAGTCAACATGGCAGAAATAGGAGTTATAAATACTGAGAAAAAATTGCAGCTACCCAGCCTTAGAAGTACTCAGCCTCTCTTGGAGTATCCCACCTTCTCTTTTCATCTTTTCAAATAAGGAGATTAGATTTTACCTGCCTCAGAAAGCCTCTTGTGGGAACTGGGACAGGGATGACTGAGAAAAAGGTCAGGAAGTTCCAGCCCGAGTGGCAGCCCTAGGTATCCTTAGGGTGGACTGGTGTTGTTTTAAAAAACTAACCAAGAAGTTAGGAGAGAATGAAGAAAGGGTCATGAATATTAATTCTGAAGGAACTGCATCTCTGTGAACCTGAGTGTAGAAGCTAATGACAAGAGCCCATATGTTTATTTTTTCAGGTGCAATATTAGTCTCTTACTAGGACAGTCAAGATTGCCTCATCAAGGTCTACATGTGTTTGTAATAAATACAATATAACACACATGTGCCACACAGCCTATTGTTAGGCCACTAAAAAGGAAGATTCCTTGTAATCCAACTCCTTTAGCTTTGAATCACTGGTAGACTGTGAAGCATGGTTCCTATATCATATTTTCAGAAGTTAAATTGCATCAACAAATTGCTGGGTTTTATCTATTTCCATATTAACACCTGAGAAGGGGAGGAGATGGTCTCCGAAAGCAGGAAGAAGATGAGAATCTGCCCATGCTATAGGCTACATGCTCAGAGTGTTACTGAAAGCTTTGGGAGGGCTGGCTGAAACAGATCAAGAAACAACAAGCATCCAAGGTTCCAGGTTGGAACGAGTTAAGTGGGGAACTTTAGAGTCTGGTTCTTCCCATCTCATCTGTGTGCAAGCATATGCAGGAGAACCAGTCAGCAGCTCCTAGATGATGTATTACTGGCAGCACAAAAGTGTGAATAAACATTAATGTTTTTATTCAACCTGAACACCTCTGTATGTCCTCCAGATACATCTCTTTTAATCTCATTTCATCTTGTCCAAAATCTCAAAGGTGATTCGAGTCTGTGAGGACTTGTTGGGGTAGCAGCAGAGCTCCCTCCTCTCCTCTGCTGCCAGTTTATTTCATTCCTGTGCACCATGCTCAGAATGAGCACAGTTGTCTTAAACAGTGAAATTTCAGAGATGCATAACTGAAAGTTTTGACTGGCTGAGTTCGATGTGTGGTGTTTGCAGCACCGTTTTCCTCCCCTAGCTATCCCTTGCCCAAGTGGAAAACCAGCAAAGTTCAGGGAACTGGGGGAACCTCCTTGACAGCTCAGAGACAAATACTTCAGCCATCAAAGTTCACAGATTTTTTTCACAAAGTGAAAAATAACCAAAGTAAACATCTCTCTGAATATTGTGGAGGATGACAGTGTTTAACTACTGACCATGTAGACATGAGTCATGAGCTGGTAAAACAACATTTTTGGGAGGGGATGTTTCCTCTGCTGTTGCAAATGTTTAGTGTCACCCTTGATATGGGGCTTTGACTTTTTTTCTACAGGAGTGGACTTATATTTGCATAGGACATCTCTGGAGACCTTTAACAAAGCATTTAAACACATTCTACTCATCCAGGTTCAAAACTGCTGTGTTTTGAATAATAAAAGGACCCTGGTGAAGAAGTTGTTCCTGGTGCAGATTCTGCCAGTGTGCTGTCCTACTGCCAAATCTTGGTCTTCAGGCATTTTGGCACTGATTGTTTTAATTACTTCTTGATTTAAACATCCTACTCTTTTTTAAACCATTGTTTTAAAATCTCTGCTTTTTATGTTATGTGATTCTACTCCTTTTCTTCCCTCTTGTATTCCTGATCCTCTCTTCTCCCTCTGAGTGTTTTGCTGTTTCTTGTTTATATTTTTCCACTTTTCTGTTCCTGCTGTGGGGAGGTAACTTGTGACTCCTTCCCATTGCAGCTGCTCACGAGAGCAGGGATTTCTTTCAGAGGTGTCTGGTTTGGAGCGAAAGTGGGTAGGTTACATCTGAGAGAGAGTAAGTCCCAGGATCCCCCTCATCAGCTACGTCATTGTCTTCCCTCTTGGATATGGCATTTCTTTTTCCTCAAAGGCCAACAGTCATCAAAAATGATGCAGTCTTTCTGACCCTTATTGCCTTCGCAGTTCCCTCTGTGGGCCTATATTGCAGGGCTCATTACTCCTTCAAACCACCGTCTGTGATGACCTGTTGAAAAGCATTTTCTGCACTGCTTGGGTTTTAAGCACTGGAACATCCAGGAGGGAGACAGCTTGGTGCCAGTGCAAAGCCTTTGGAGCATTTAAACTTAACAAACAGACTTATGTGGTTTATGTTTGCTGTAAAAGCTTTGTGTTCTGGGTTTTTTTGAGGCTGGATTTTCTCCCTAATGAGCATTTTGTGAACATACCTTTCTAACCTGGTCTAAAACAGCAGCAGAGTATCTTGGTGTTCCTGCTTTGTACAGGATTGGACAAGCAAATTCTCCATAAATAAAATATAATCATTCATGGCACTGACATTTCCCACACTAATAATTAATTCCATAATTTTACAGTTTTTTACATGACTAATGTAGCATTCTAACTGTGAGAGACACTTGCCTTTTTGACTTGTCTTACCAAATCGGCTGGTGATATTCAGAGAAGACATCAAGTCTGAGAGTTGTCAGACACTGCTTGTCCATTTGACATGAGGACACTGAGTGAGAGCAAATGAGAACCTCAAGGACACTGCGCAATACTACGTGGCTTGTTGCTCTCTACATCCCGACTCAGCTTCAGGTGAGTATTTTTTTAATGGTAGAATGGAACTCCAACTATAGTATGTGTATGAATAGGCTTTCTTAGTACAGAGACAGCAACTTTGAGTTCAAGAAGTCTCTGAGTCACAAATAGCTGGAGTCTATAATATAGCTGGAGTCTAACAAATAGCTAAAAGTCATATCTGCGTATTTCCCTTGCTCCAAAGTGTTCCCTGTCCTCACTCTTGTCTGAGTTGGCACGTATGTTCCTATTTGTAATTTTTTTTCGATTTGGATTTCAGTGTTTCCTCCAAAAGCAGTGCAGGTGTTTTGCCATAGTCCAAATATCAGTGAGCAAAAAGTTCAGCTGGTGTCAGGGCAGTTTGGATAACACACCTATACTTAGTGCTCCTAGACTTGTCCTGTGAGTAATAGTAAAATATCTAGTTTACTTGAATTTTATTGGCTAAAGCTTGTGAGTGTACTGGAAAATGTGTAGACACAGAGGGAAGAAGCACCTTTTGGAGCAGTTTTGTGATGATTTTAGATGGATTGGAAGTCTTCTGCATTTGGTATCCCCGGGCCTGTACTAGGGAGAAACTTAAGCCTGAAACATAATAGGAGTGAGTGTAAGAGCGGTGCAATCTTTCGTTCTTCAGAGGCTTCCATGTTGACAAGTTTGCAGCCAACAGTGCCAGTGGATGGTCTTTGCAGTTATTCTGAGCTTCAGAGATGTGTAAATTTAGGGGGGGTGTGTGTGTAATTTTATTTTATTTTTTCTTTCTGTGGAATTTGTGTTGCACAGTGACAGTGATATGTCTTTCTGCCTCGAATAATATGTTTCATTTTTTTTTCCATCAAATAATTGTAATGGATACTTCTGAAACTGCTACCACCTGCTAGGAGATACTAGGCTGAGGCTAGTGAGCCTGATGGTCTGCCCCTTACTCCAGCTCCATTAGAGAGCAGCAGGATATGTCCAAGCAATATTTCTGACTTACTGATACAGGTTTCTTACCTTGTCTCTGGCGAAGTGTGAAATTCTTTCAAGCATAGTAAGTGCACTGCTATTCTCTTCTGTAGCAGGCTTCAGTTCTGCAGCTTGAGAGAGTCTGGCTTTCTGTTGGGAGCTCTGGACAAGAGCTGCTGAACTCTGGGTGAGGAGGCAAGGGAGAAGGTGAGAGGAGATGATGAGTAGTTCTTTCCTTGGCTGAGCTTGGAGCAGTGACTTGGGACACAGCTACGCCCTCTCTGATAGGCTTCTCCTAATGCTCTGCTTGTCACTGTGTCACTTTTCCTTGGCTTTCTTGTGTCCTTATCTCCACATGTGAACTATCTCATCTGAAAAGACTGTAAACCAGAGAAAATTGGTGGGAAGCTTGTTTTGCCACAGAGCAGGGTTTGAGAATATTGCAGTATTTTCTTTTTTTCACATAGGGATGAAATTGAGATAAATCAGGTTATTACAAAGGCAAAAGATGAAGGTATGAAGTAATCAGAGCAGCCTGGCAGTGTCTGGGCTTCCTCAGTTGGAAACAGGCAGGATGGGGACCTGTACTGGTACTGTACTGTACAGACCTGTACTTGCCCAGCTGACAAGTTCAGCTTCCAGTTATTGGCTCATCTGCAGAAAAGACTGGGCTGGGTCTGCTACGTTTTAGCCTGAAATTATGTTTTACACCTGAATATAAAATATCGAATTGCTTTTCTCAATAAAGAACAAGGAAACCCCTCCAAAACAGAAATTTTGGAAACCATCTGATAAGGAAAATTTAAACTTACTGAAATGAAGTGTCAACCATTTATAAAAGCGCATCCCACCTGTGCTTACAAACACAAAGCTCTGCTAGGAGCACTTTGTTCTTGGGTGGCCATCTTGGTTTAAAGACAGGGTATGCCAGGAGGTGGGACCTCCTAGAGAAGAAACTCCTCCCTCCAAATTACTGTAAATTTGAAATTTCGAGACTTTTAAGCAAAATGTAGAAATTAATAACAGCTTTACTAAAAGTAGAGAACAACACAAAACAAACAACAATAAAACAGCAAAACAAAGTAACCACAGGGATGCAGAGAGAAAATGGTCTGCTTCCCTAACCCCTTCCCCAAGGTAACTGGAGACTGCCAAGAAGTGTGGCTCTTCCCTCCCCCTAGCAAACAAAGGAAATGTGTGGAAAAGTAGTGCAGAGGTTTTTCCCCAATGATTTCACCGTCCTAAAACAAATTAAAGCCCTTGTAGCTAATTTGTTCTTGCTGACTGAGTGAATTTTGCTCCAATGGTGAGCTGTGTCTGGCACAGGGCTCTGCTCCGGATGCTTGTGGCATGGGGGGCTCGTGTGGCTGCTGGAGTTGTGGGAACTGGCAGGGACAAGGACGAGCTCTGGCTCTACCTGTGGTGTGCTGGTGTCCTGGCATGTGGTGTGAGCAGTGGGTGATGGTCGGGAAGTGGCTGTGAAAATAAGAAGGCTCGGGGAGAGATAGCATGGCTCCAGGTGGTGCTGTCCACAAGAAGGGCAGGAAAGATGATCCTAACAACTGCAGACCTGTCAGCCTGACCTCAGTCCCGTGCAAAGTCATGGAACGGATGGTCTTGTGTGCTATTATGCAGCAACTAAAAAACAACCATGACATTAGAACTAGTCAGCATGGATTTCGGAGAGGCAGGTCTTGCCGGACCAACCTGATCTCCTTTTATGATCCGGTGACTTGACTGGTTGATGACAAAAAGGCTGTGGATGGTGTGTATTTGGACCTTAGCAAAGCTTTTGACACGGTTTCCCACAATAAGCTTCAGGAGAAACTTGTAGAGCATGGACTGGATAGAAACACTTCATGCTGGATTAGGAATTGGTTGGACGGACGAGCTCAGAGAGTGCTGGTGAATGGTGCCACATCCAACTGGCAGCCAGTCACTAGTGGAGTCCCACAAGGGTCAGTGTTAGGCCCGGCACTGTTCAACATCTTTATTGACAATATGGACGAGGGAGTTGAGTCCATCATCAGCAAGTTTTCAGATGATACCAAGCTGGGGACAAAAGTTGAACTGCCAGAGGGCAGGAGGGCCCTTCAGAGGGACCTTGACAGGATGGAGAGATGGGCAGGCTCCGACAGTATGAGGTTTAACAATACTAAGTGCCAGGTTCTTCACTTCAGACATAACAACCCCATACAGCACTATCAGCTGGGGGAGGAGTGGCTTGAGATTAGTGAAGTGGAGAGAGACTTAGGTGTACTGATTGACAGGAAACTCAATATGAGCCAGCAGTGTGCCCANATGTTCACCACTCTGGGGTGTGCGTTCGGTCACTGTATGGGTGTTAGATGGTGAGTTGGACTAGATGATCCTTGTGGGTCCCTTCCACCTCGTAGCATTCTGTGATTCTGTGATTCTGTGCTGGTGATGGTTGGAGACCTCCCGGCTTTTGTGACAGGGGTGAGAGTGGCAGTGACAGTTGCTGGAACTTCCCAAGTCCCATTTAGGAGGAAGAGCAGCAGTGGTGACCGTATTCCCAGGACAAAGGGTGAAAGCAGAACTCCTGGCTTCTTTCTATTCATCTCAGTTTTCACAGGACTTTTGCTTTAAGGGAATTCTCCTGTGAATGGTAGTGACACATGCGGCTGGGTCCTCTTCTGAGGTATTCCAAGCTCACTGCTGCTACTGGGTGCCATGCTCTGCCATCTCCTTGCAGAGTTTTGTGTCTCTTGACCCCCTCAAACCTCATGGTGGGATGGAGAAGATTCAGCAAGAAGATCTAAACCAGAACAGTGGCTTGTGCTGCCAACATGTAGGGGTTACTCCTTTGTAAGATCCACTTTATGCAAACACAGTTTTTAGTTAAAAGCATCTCACATGGTAAGGCAGAGATGCTTTCAGGGATTTTGATCTCTTAAACGAAAGTTCCCTAAAACAGTCACTGCTTTGGGCAACTGAAGTGTCTCTGCCTCTCTATGGCAAGTCTCCGGAGGTACTGTGACAACAGGGCTGTTACCCAGGTGCTCACCATGACTTTGATGGAATCTATGATATTTATTGTGGCTATATTTTGAATAGAAGTACAAAGCAAAGAGCTGGAAAAATATGGTGGGTATTTTTGGAGACTGGGAAGTATATTCCTGCTGGCTGAGGTTGAAAAGAACTCTGTTTACTGTTCCTGTCTGAAAAATGTCTGAAGGAAAAAAGGATGTTCCAAAAATCCTCAGATGCATCTGTAGGAAATAAAAATAGGTACATTGGTAGTGAGTGAAGAAAGCACCAGTATTCTGCAAAATCCAGTAAAAATGTGAAATGCTTCATGACATGCTTTAAGGGATCAGGAGAAACATTTCCACCTGCTTGCTCTGTCTGTTCTTTGCAGCTTCACTCTGAGTGTCTTCCAGGCCCTGCAAGTTCCTTTCCCAGGGTAATAAGTGGAGGTAAGTGCACACAGCATGTGTGTCCCCAAACCTTGCTGGAATGCCTGAGTTAGTAATGGTCCACGCTGAGGCAGATTTTACCTATTAGACAATTAAAGAAATAATAGAAGACTTTAGTATGTTTTTAAAATGTGGGCAGTCCCCTGATTCAGTGGCATAATTTCTTCTGAACCCTTTATAGTCATATCCCAGATACATTCCCAGGTATGGATTCCTGTCTATCTTCATTACAACAAGCACATACCTGAATCTGAATACAAAGGTCACAGAATCACAGAATATTATGAGTTGGAAGGGACCCACAAGGATCATCTAGTCCAACTTACCATCTAACACCCGTACAGAGACTGAGAGCACATCCCAGAGCGGTAACACCAACCTAGATCCCTCACAGTCTAGCAGGCCACTCCGAGCCAGAAGGGGCCCAAGATCATCCAGCCCTACACCCCCCGGCTAGACCGTGTCACTAAGCTCCTCGTCCAGTCTTCTCTTAAACACCTCCAGGGACGGCGACTCCACCACCTCCCTGGGCAGTCCATTCCAATATGCAATTACTCTCTCTGTGAAAAACCGCTTCCTAACATTAAGATTAAACCTCCCCTGGCGTAGCTTGAGGCCGTGCCCTCTCGTTCTGGTGTCGTCAGCCTGGAAGAAGAGGTCCACACCCATCTGGCTGCAACCTCCCCACAGGTAGTTGTAAACAGCAATGAGGTCCCCTCTGAGCCTCCTCTTTTCCAGACTGAACA
>WEKX01023666.1:0-40046 GCA_013390025.1 Pitta sordida
GAAGGACACTCCATGATCATAGAACCCGGTATTTTTCTGGTGGCACCAGCCCATAAGCCATTCATTAAGAGGAAGAATCCTTCTGTTGCTTTCAGGATCCAAGCCTGCACCTGAGTCCCTGTGTCCCTCCTCCCCTAGTCCCTGGGAGTTCAAGGCAAGATCGCACCGATGGCTTCCCTGTGGCACAGGTCCTTGCCACTGACTGCGGCTGCCTGGTGTGCTGAGGCCTGGTGTCTTCAGAAAAGAATGTTCCAAACTACAAAGCTAAATAGAAAGATGGTATTGACTGCACACAGTTCTGTAAAACCTGATCTACCCATCTTCTCCCTTCCAATGGCCTCAACCCAGGAAAGTACACATGCAGATCTTCATTTCACAGAATGCTTAATGCTTAACCATGTACCCTAAAAAGAAGCACATGGTGGTGTATTTGAGGCAACTAAATGTTTCATTCCCGTGCTTGCGTTCTAGGCTTAAATTAGTGTGGCACTTTTACAAGGGAACTGGTTGAGTTGACCTGTAGTGAAACTACTCCGATGCAAAAAGTAATACACAGATTTTGTCCTTCCGAGCTGGGCATTTCTTTGGTGGAAAGCATCCACAAGAAATTCAAGGGAGCACAAAAAAAGCATTTTTTTTTCTTTAGAGTGTTTTTAACATACTAAACTGTAGTGTTAACACTACAAAAACAAAGGCAACTCTTATGGGAATACTTTTCCCCATTGTCTGAAGAGAACTCTGGCTGTTTGAATGGATGATATGTTAATTTTGTGGCACAGTGGCTCAAGGGAGGGCATAGCATTGACTCCCATGGCATGATGCACACAGTTTGCAATGGTCATGGTGAGAATTTAATTGTTTGTTACAGCCCTCAAAAAATGCTTCTCCAAAGCAAACATGCAATGAAATAAATTTTTCTCTAATCAGAAAAACATCAGAAAAACTTCAGTTCAAAAAGCACATTTTCTGAGCTGTCATGGGCAGCACTTGCTTGGATGCTTGAAGGAGGAGCTGGCAAGGAATAAAACCCCACCCCTCCCCTCAAAAAAATCTCCCAAGATAGGTTACAGAGATTTAATTTCCTATAATAATACCTCCCTGCAAGTTGTTTAAATGTCTTTTACTTTGAGCAATACTCCAAAGATTTTAGAGATTTTCAGGGCAACGGTTACAGTAAGAACTCCTTGTGTTCCCTCTGCTCAGGGGGCTCCACAAACACACCACAAGATTTATGCCTTTCCCTTTCAAAATAACCTCACGCAGTCGTCTGCAAAAATTAATTTAAATTAAACATATAGAAGAATGGAACATGCTAGCTCAGGGTGTTAGTTTTTTGGTGTGGGGTATTTTTTGGGGGGAGGGAGGTGGGCTGAGAGAGCAGTCACTAATATCTACCATAAATCTGCTCATTCAGTCACAGCTCTCATACTTACACCACCTCTGTCTCATACAGTTTTTTCCCATCTTTCCCTCTCTCCCTCCCCATAGCCATGTCATAATATGTCTGAGTCGGCTTTACAGTGTTGCTGATTGAAAACCACCAGTAGTTAGACAACTTACTATAAAACCTACAAGGAGAACGCGTATTTATGAAAATGCAATAATTAATCAATGCATAATATGCACGCACCGTGCACATTTTTCTTTCCATACACAGACAGCTTTGATTACCATGTAGGTTACAGTGCCAGAACAATCTTCAGATCCCACTAGCTGCTTCCCCACCCTGCAGTGTTAGCAAAGACAAGCTCACCGTATTAAAGCCTGCATTAATCTGCAAACCCATCCAAATACTGCTAAATTGATTACTTTTTCAGATAGAAGCTTTCAAAAGAAAATGCCATAGTTAGTGCCACAACTACTAGGCTGTCACAGTTTTCCTTTTAAACTACTTTTTTCAGAGGCTCTGTTATAAAGTGTACTCAGAGCTGTGAGCTGACAGACTGGTTTGCATCTTAAGAACATATTTCATTTTAATGGTTTTATTTTTAAATTGCTTCAACTCTCTGAATTAATGGAGAATAACAAAAAAAAGAAATGAGACTGACATAAACCCACAAAGCATTTTCCCCCTTTTTAGCTTATCTTTTAACTAGAATCAGGTTACATTTATTTTCAAGAAACTCAGTAGTACTTAATAACAGGATTGCACACTTATTTGTAAAAAATTATCATCAAATGACTTAAATGGAAAGAGCCATCCCCCTCCCTTTCCTGAGCCTCTCTACTGATAAATGACATCAGGCAAGGTCCCACAGATATTAATATTCAGTCCAGTAGGGATTTGCTGAAGAAATTTCCCCCACAGTGGTCAGCTTCTATAGCACCACTTATTGCCCAAATGGAAAAACAGAGATGCTTTGCCCCAGAGAGATGCCGCCCCACTTATTGTCTTCTAAGCCATTTGAGTCTGCACTGATGATACCTGGAGACAAGTAATCAATACAAGTTTTCACCCCAGTGCCATGGGCACACATGATTATGTGTTCTCCCTGACCAAAGAGCTAACATTTACTGCAGACCTGCTACATGTGGGGACTGACCAGAAGATTGCAGAATTCTGCATTTGGCTCAGAAACTGGTGCCTGGAAGATGCTAATACAGATACATAAAAATATTAATACTTTGTGACAGCCCACAAAGTGGATGACACGGTTTTATTCTGCCAATATGCAGAGGATTAAGGGTTTCTGCTTGAAGCCACTAACAACCTGAACAAGAGAATTACAGTAATTCCACTAAAAGCACACCGAATCCAAAGGACTGGCTGATGGCACGTTGTTACCCTTACAACTTCTCTTGAAAATGTAGCTGGCACAATCTATAAACAAGACTTCAACCAGCTGTGCAAGGAGGTCCAACTTAAAAACTCGTCAACAGTTGCTGGCAACAACAGCGACATTTTTCATGAGACCTCTCAGCACTTTGAGACAGTTGTAAAGAGAGTTCAAAAATAGCAGTTAGCTATTGAAACATAGATGAAATTCATGCTCTCGTTTATGTTGCTCAAACCAGTTCACTCTTAGTGCAAAGCAGCTCATAGTAAACAATAGCAAGATACTCCATCAAAACCTTGCAGGGCTTTAAGCCATCAGGTCACAATGCAAACACTGCTCTCATGACTTCAATTGCCAACACTTTGCCTATGTCAATAACATTATTAATTCCTTGAAATACTAATCTCTCTTGCTAATTAACAGTCAAATGTACTGAATAATTATTCACGTACGTATTAGGAAAAATTTACCGAATGCAATTACATGTCAAGAGCTTGTGATTCCTTTCCACACTACCACTTGTGCCAGAAAACAGCCTTAAAATTTCAGCACCAGTTAAAGGCTTTCCATCTTGAGGTTGGAATAAACTGGTAAGCCCTGGCTCTGCAATACAGGAGTCTGTCTACATTGCATGTGTGTATCTCAGTCACCACTTTCAGATGCAGCAGCTATACCTAATAGCAATAGTTATTCTACAGAATAGGTCTTCCAAGTCTTCTGCAAGACCAATGTGAATACCAGTCCTTGACTGAAAGTTCAGATCCTCCCTAAAACTAAGCCTAGCTACACAGATGCTTCTTTGTGTCTTGAAAATGGTAAATGCTATTCTGAATACAAAATATTAATTGTTTGAAGGAGATTACTGGCCTTCTTGTTTGAACACAGCACTAAAACCAGTGAATAAGCATTTGAGAAATATTTCGCTTGTATGTTCATTAAAAGTCTTGATATTTCAGACGTAAAACTGGGATGCAGTGAGAATCAAGATGACTGATCAGTAGTATTTACAGCAAATGTTATGTATTTATATTGTGTGATGCTAAACCAACTCTATTAAACCCACTATTTAGCAACGATAGCTGTAATTCTGTGCGCATACATAGAGACTAAGTACCTCCATTTTCTCATGCAAACACACACACATACTGGTGTGTACATTCCAGATTAAAAAAAAACAACAGTCAGCAGACAAAGAATATTAAATACTATACCTTTGAGTCATAATCTTATAGGCATCTGGCAGATAACAACGGATATTCTCCATCTGAGCAGGATCAGAGTCACAGATTTTATCATCAGTCCTCCCGTAGTTGGCACTTTCGATCATGATAACATCTGTTCCCGGGCAGCGCAGCTCTATGGGGTAACTCTCGCAGGACAGCTCCCTTCGGACCACAGCCATGGGGACTGGAGCACGGCTGAAAGCTGCAGCGATTAACACAGAAATACAGTAAACAGTTACTTTTCATACTGAGGCCAAGATTAAAAGCAGAATGACGTTTAGCAGCAGGTTTTATCCATACGCTGTGCTGAGACAGTTTCAGCACCATTGAGATATGGTCTGCAGAAACAGAGTCCAATCGCTGCATTGCTAGCTGCCCAGAGAAATCACTTCTCCACTCAGTGACTTGATTTTCTCATCTCAAAAAAAACGGAAAGATCTCTTTTATATAGGCCTTTAGAAATCCCCTACTGAAAGAGGTAAATAGCAACTATGGCATTGTTATTATTTCTACTTACCAGGTGAAAAGCTAATGGCTTTGATATATAAAATTAGTCCTGTGTTGTACTTGATCAGGCAAAGGAAATTTTATGACAACAGACAATCCAAGCACCAGGATTCCCCCTGCTCAGCAAGATTACATCTGTTCTATAGCAGATGTAATAACATCTGTATTGCTCCCGGTCCTTTTTTTGGTCCTCAAAAAGTTTGAGCCTAATGGTTTTTACTGTAGCCTGCAGCATACCAAGGGATGGCCTGCAGGTTTTGGCAACCTTCCCAAAGTTTGGGCCGTGCAATGGTATTTTCCATGGAAAGGACAATTTATGGGACTGGATGGCTTAAGTTCAGTCTTAGTTTTGTGTTGGATCTGCCTAGATGGTCATATAGCTGGCAAATGCTTGTGAAATTAAAGAGCTCTCAGAAATCTTACCTGTTTTAAAAGAAATCCAGGCTACAGTTTGCAAAAGAAAAAAAGAAACACACTTTGAGATGCCTTGAAAATAAAGCCCTAAAGTATTAGTAAATAAACTCACTTGACAACAAGCAATTGTATTTCCCATCTTTACAGCCTCTTTGATCCAAAGATCTTAAACAGCTTGATGAATGTGAATATATTAATCCTCCAATATCCATATGAAGTAGCTACACATTGTCTTTCTCATCTCACTCACATGGGAAATCCGTGGTGAATCTGGGAAGCAAGCAATTGTTTCCCAGACTAGCACACCAGCCACAATCTGAAACAAACGCCAACTCCTTTCCTTACTTACTCCACAAGAATGAAAACTCACCCACACTAAAAAGGTTTCCAGCTGCAGGGATGGTGTGCCCTCCTAGATACACTTGATATACTACTTCCAACCACAACACTCAACATACAAACCAAGCCTGTATCTATGTGATGGTCACAGAGCAATCAGTGAAGCTTTAACCATCTAGTAGATCCATGGCCCATCTGACATCAAGCATCTTTCAACAACCCACTTTTCCCCAGCTCCATTATAAAAACACCAAAATACCCACCCCAAAACCAAAAATCCCATCCACTCTTCTGCTGTCTTGTCCAAGAAGACTTTCACATGGTACACATATCCCAAGTTTGCTTATGGAAAATAGCATAATTATATAATATTAATAATAAATATAGATGTATCTCAGAATATCCCTTAACGATATCAAGGCTGCTCTATCTGTCTGTCTGGCAGGCAGCAATCCAACACATTGGCCTCCATGAAGTTGAATTTTTGTCTCAATTATGCATTACTGGATAGATAAACTGTAAATTTACAGTTTTCAGATTTACAATTTACAATTGTAAATTTACAATTATCAGATCCTTACTGATTTGTTGGAGCTAAGGACTAATTGCCAAACTCCTAAGATAGACAAGAACTTACTCTTGACTAATAGCTTCTACAAGTAGCACAGCTTTAGGGTTTGGATCACATAAGACATCCTATTTCCCTGACTTCAGAGAAAGAGTTTTACCCTGGTCCTGTATTGTACCATACTCTTGTGTAATGCAGTAAATTCTTACTGTGACCAACTTCGGCTGTTGTAGAAGAAGGGAAACGAAGAGGACAAGCATGACCCTCTAAGACGCAGTATCTTGTTCTTATAATTGGCTTTATGTCACTGATCATCAACAAGGTGACTGAGGAAAGGATGGGACAAAGTTAAGAGACAGCATTTGATCAAAGAGATAAGCCAGTTAGAAAGGCAGAGTCATCAAGCCAGCCAGCCTTACAAACAATATCAAGAGGTTTTAAGTCCACTTACAGGAATCCATCCACAGAAGCCTGAAGCAGGCTCTGCTTTGAGATACACTGGACTTTATGGCAACAGGCCAGTGCTGACCAAAACACTTCTGATGTCAGTCTTCTGATTTTGGAAAAGAGCTGTGGTGAGGTCCCTTTTCAAGCCTGTTCTGTACTAAACCTGAGCAGATTGGTGACATAGGAGGCAGAAGGTTTCTAGCAGCTTCTGGCAGAACGCCGAGGCCAAGGGCCCTCCCTCCTCCTGCCATGTGCTTAGATGACTCCTGTTAACTGCCAAAAAAATGACAAAATGAGGATTAAAGGTAATATTAGCTGTTTGGAGCTATGGTTTGGGCCAGTCATTGGGCAATTTGGATTCTTTTCTCTGGAAGGTTAATGCAGGCTATACAAAGGGTAAAGACAGTTGTTAATACTATTTTACTTTTTACAGTTCCCACTACAGTATACAAAACTCAAACTTCTGACCCAAATGATCCTATGGGTCCCTTCCAACTCAGAATAACCTGTTAACATCTCCCTGTGCTATCATGGAATCAACATCTACATTTATTTTCTGGATAAAATGCATGAAAAGTTTGACATTCTGGAAAAGCTGTAGTAGTAGTTGAATACTGTAATACAACATGATCTCCCATCATGCTTTCATCTGAAGCAACAGGTATGTATTTTTCACCTTGCCATCATCCACCAAATTACTTGCTCTGGATGGCTTTTTTCCTACCCTGATATCTGCAATAAATACAGTCAGCCCTCCTATACCACGGTATCGTGGGTCTTGCCCCTCCCCTGCGAAGCCCTCCATCAGTATAGACTGGCAGCTCATTAATATGCAAATTTTCTCCAGTCACACACACACCCCCCCAGGCTCCAGAGTGGCTGAGGGGCGTTCCCCGAAGTTCCTTGCACACTCAGGGGAGTGAAGGCGGTCTCCTCTGCCCCGTCCTCGCTTGGGGAGTCCTCAGAAATCATGATGAAGGGGTCCCTGAGCCCATGCCACCTCCCAAGTAAGTCCCGTGCTTTTCCTGCCACTGCTGTGTTTCAAAGCCTGCCATCCCAGCATGGCAGCCCGGCCCCGTGGCAACGGTTGCGAGGCAAGGCTGGCCTCAGCCCCTGTCCTGCAGCCAGCAGAGCTTGCAGGTCCAAATGTTAATCAGGGTACTTTTCTTAGTTAACGTATGTTAAGAAAACCCAAGAAAGGTATACATACAGTTAGTATACTGTAATGTTTTAACTCGTTAACTGCACCGGTAGAGAAATGAAGCAGAGCGAGAACTTAGGAGGAAAAAAAACTTAAAAGCAGCAGTGCCTTTGACCCCCTGGGGACTGGCCAAGTGGGATGGGGGCTGTCTCCGCTGCATGCCCTGCCACAGCTCTGTGCACCCCCACAGACACACTCCAGCGCTGTTTCGGCTACCCTCGTTTGGACAGGGGGAGGCACTGGGGGAACATATCGCAGCCGCCTCCGTCGGACTGGGGTGGGGCGGGCCAGATGCAGCGGTGGTGAAACGGGCAGAGCAGTGCGACCGTGGTCCATGCGGCACAGCATGGGGGTCGATTTGAATAGTCATGACTGTGTGATTTGAATATTCATGACTGTCAGTTCACGCAGTTGCAAAACAGGCCTCCTTAGTCACAGAAAAATCACACCACGCAGTAGTGAAGCCGCTATATGGGAAGCGCGAAGTGGAAGATGGCTGACTGTACTCCAAAGGGAGATTAAGCTGTTTATCTCCTTTTAAACATGTTTCTTGATGTTATGTCCCTATATGATAATCTTACTTAATATTTTTTACTGGTTTTCCTGTAAGGAGCAAAGATGTTTTGCTTTTTGCTGTGAAGCAAAATACATCAAAGCTCATCTATGAGATACACAGCACAATTGTATTAATTCATTAATACACTTCTCTCTTCTTTGAGCAGCTCCCTATCTTTACAGTCTCTCACTGAGCTCCTCATTTAATCTCCTAAATAAGTGACCTAATTGTTGGCTTGAAGTCAAGAGGAGCTGATGGCTGCTCACTACTCTGAGAACAGGTGTCTTTTTCCAGAATCCTATGTGCAGGCAGCCATCTAAATACAGAACTTAAAAAGAATGTTTTTCAAATTCTTTGACATTTAAATGTGTGCCAACTTGAGTTTTATAAGTGCAGCCATTTGGTGGAAAATAATCCTCCTGAGCGGAATTCTGCGGGGCAAAGTGAGAGCAGAGGGTGAAAAGGCAACAGATAATGACAGGATTTTATCTTGGCGATTTAGAACTTCTCTGTCTCTGCTAATTTCAGAAGCTGGAAAATTAAGTAAGTCATCAAAATCTTGTGCTTTTTCTCCTCCTCGCTTTTGACCTCAGAACATAATTGCCTCTTGTCATGCCTGCAGGGCATGGGCTTGTAGTTATCACTGTGTGCTTAATCAAATGCCAAAATAGCCTTTAAATTATGTGTCTTCCTAGCTGCTAGAGACTTGTTGAGCTCTGTTACATATAGAGGCATGATGGTAGTAGATGTACTTTTAAAAGAAAAGTGTGGGTTGATACTTTTAATTGGGTTTTATATGTAATTTTCCCAGCAAAATCATGTTCTGGCTTATAATTTTCAGAGTGAAATTCCATGCATATTTAAGGGCAGTGAAACAAAAGCTGTAAATGTAGAGACCATTTTTTTTCACAAGTGCTGTATATGATCTGGTGTGCCCAGCTAAATACCTGACTTGCTGTTCCCAGATGCAAACGTAGCATTCTTGGGGAAGAGGTTTTCTACTAATTTGGAGGAATGCTTTTGTGTTTGTAATTTTGCACCATTTAATATTCTCACACTTCACCTCGACTCTGTGGGGAAGAAAAGTCAGAAAGTAATATGCAATGAAAGAATCATTCCCTTATTTTCAAGCCTATTCAGGTGTGGGTAAGAGTGGAAATCCCTTTCAGTCAATGAGTCAAATAGGCTTTGGGGTACTCTCACTCCCTGATGAAAAGCACATGCTCAAGAGCTTTCCTAAATCAGGGCCCTACTTTTCTGTTAAGACACAAAGTCTCATTAGTGCATATTTACAGCATGCAAACATTGCTCAGTATTTCTTCTCTATACCCACACTTCCTTAATCCAAATTATATCTTGCCTCTGCTCTCAACAATATTAGTTGCAAACAAAAACTCAGATTGAAGACAGTGACAACAAACAGTTCTCCAACATACAATACTCCCATTTCCCTGTATGTTCATTGCTCAAAAATGTCAATCTAGCTCTGACAAACTTAAAAAAAATGGTTGGTCCAAAGTTCCCCTAAATCTTATGATTAATACACAAATACGGAAGTACTGCTCTCTCTCCCCCACTTTCTCTACAGATACTGACAACAAATAAAAGAGCAAAGTACCGTGTCTTTTCTAGAGAGAGGGTGGAAAAGACTTTCTCTACTTTCAGCCTGCAATGGGGTTAAAGGTCCATCCAACAGACAATGGCTGGTGCCAAGACGTTGCAGCAAATGCTTGCAGCATCCATATCCAGCTCCCCTGGGGAAGAAATGAAGACTTAACGCCGCCAATGTGGCCAAACAGCTGAAGCCATCAGCAGTGTAAGGCTGAAGCTGGACAGTCCACTTCTGTATCTCACCTCTGTACCTTAGTTGATTGCTGTCTCATCTATAAAAATGGGAAGATTATCTTATCTCGTCCTGTAAGCACTCTAAAATCTGCTACAAAAAGGAAGATGAGAACTAAATACAGTGAATCCCCAGTGCATCGCGATCTCTCCTTTACGACCCCGCCCATTTGTGAAGCAAGTTTTTCGCAGTCCGGCTTCCGGGGTCCACGAGGTCCCCCAGAGCACGCATGCGCTGTGCCTCTACTTTGCCGANTGGCCTGTGGGAGTACGGCCGCAGCAGCCCAGAAAAGCCAACAGATTCTCAGGGGGGTGGGTCTCCTGAATCAGAGGGAGCTCAGAAATGGTTCCCTTTGCCCCCCTGTGTTGACAGTCCAAGGAGAGAGGCAGAAAATGGTCCGGAGCGCTCTGGACTGCCGGAGGTGTGGAGCAATGGGCGTGGCCTGCATGCATGTTAACAACCTGCGCTTCTTTGCAAGTTTGGGTTTCTGCAAGACCTATGGGCTGTCCCCTTCCTTGCAAACAAGGGGGTTTAACTGTATATCCTCAGAAAATGAAGAATCTGGTTTCAAGCCTGGGACTCCTCACATGAATCAAATATCCACATTCTCCTGGACACCTAGAGCCTTCTCATTTTATAGAAAATACCAAAACTGATTTGCTACTTTCCTTCAGCCACCATCACCAGATATAGTGATTCCCCTTACCCAGCAAATAACCAGCTGTGTACAGACTTCACAAACTGCAAAAGCATCTTCTAACATGCTGAGATGGAGTATTAAAAAAAAAAAAAAAGAGACAGAAGAAAAGCACAAGACTGTGCAACACCCCAGCCACAGCAACCAAAGAAAAGCTAAAAGAACCACAAAACCCTCATACCCTTTCCTGTGCCTTTTATGTGGTGATTGAGGTCAACTATCTTACGGTTCCAGAAATTGCTTAATCTAATCCACATCTATTATAACACTCAAGTGGCACTTGCTAGGAATTTGCTCCCAGGTTATATGTGGGAAAATATAACAGATCTTCATCTGCATGTTTGTTCATGATGCCCTCACCCACAATTAAAAGGGTACATAATAAACATAGTAGGAGGTTTCTATAAGGACTGCCAAAAACACACATGGAGTCACTGTATTTTTCAGTGTGACACTGTCAAGAATACAAATGGGGGCAGAAAAAAAAGCCTAGCCAAGTCCCAAACTCTACATCTCTGAAGCAAGCCTCTGCCCTCACACACCAGCCTCATGGGAAGCACCTTTTATTTGCATGGCAAATGTACCTTCTCATTCCTAGACACCCCAGAGGTCAAATCTCAAAAAAGTGATGTACAATCACACTTGGATGCCCACAACACCTTGCAACCACATCCAGAGGATTTAGAACCAGACAGCTGCATCCTGGGGTATTTCTGCTGCTCACACTTCATAACCTCCGATATTCCTCAGCTCCTTGCCATGGTCGGCAGGTAAATACCCTTTTTCTCTCCCTTCATTCTCCCAAACTCTAGCTCAAAGTATGGAGAAGTTTCCCTCATTAGTAAGACACTTAGACACTTTGAGTATTCGTGTAGCTCTTGCTAGATGGATAAAGAGAAAAGAAATTCACAGAAAAGAGGCAATAATTTCTGGTGAAAGATCACTAGAAATCAAAACAAACGGTAGAGTGCATGCATTTGCACCTACAGATGAGTGTTCATGAGGGAAATCAGTCATTGCAAGGCCCCATGAGGCAAGGAAATTAAGTGATAAAAGAACAAACCCTCAGAATTCTGATGGGAGCCATGAGTGGAGCAGTTTGATAGCAGGAATGCTAACAGAGAAGATCCTTGCTTATCTGCGGTCCACTTTCCATGGTTCCAATCCTTCGCTGTTTATATTTCACCAAAAAGAGGTGCCACGTGCAGGGGCAGAAAACACTGCAAAGGCAGGCAGCTCACAAATATGTGAATGACCTCATGAACATGTAAATAAGCCCTACACGGGAGCCACTGGGGGCGGAAAGGGGAGGGAGCCAGGAGCCACGTGCAGTGCAGCACAGCCGATCTGGGATGCCTTTAATGCAAACGTGTGTTTTTGCGTGGCTGGCATTGCTCTCTGCCAGGCTGGAAGCACCTTCTCCTCAAACCCCTGGGCCAGGCAGGCGCACATGCTGCACTGGGGCAGACAGCTTAAGTTCTTGTTCCCAGTCACAAGCCCAGACACCAAGGCTGTGTAAAACATAAAAAAAAAAAAAAAAAAAAAAAAAAAAAAAAAAAAAAAAAAAAAAAAAAAAAAAAAAAAAAAAAAGGGGGGGGGGGTGGAGGGGGAGAAGAGAAAAGTGTCAGTTTAATAGTTAGGGCATCCCAGTCCAATCCCATCTCATCACGTCCCGCTTCAGAGAAGGGAGAAAGCCGAGAAGGAACTCACGAGCAGCACAGCCTGGCCCAGCAGCGGTGGTGTTCCATCCCTGAGAGGGGGTGGGGCAATGGGTGAGGCTTAACTGCATATTCATGAGTCCACCCTCTTTGCAAACTACGGCCTTTGCACCCTGGTCCAGGACCCATGGACCCGCAATACCTGGGGGCTCACTGTAGTACATGACTGTCATGTACATAACTGATTACATGTAAAGGAAAAGTGACACAGGGAGACTCAAATCAGGCCTGTGGAAGACAGCAATGCAACAGCAGTACTGTGCTTTCTTCCGATTCTCCATTCCCATCTTCTGGGAATCACGGGCTGCTGTCTTGGTAGTGAGCGATGGGAAACTGAGAATTGCAACAAATGGGTTTTTTGGACAAGGCAACATCTTCAAAAATTTCCCATTTATGAAGAGGTGAATACCCCTGAAGATAAATTTTACATTGGAACAAAGCATCACCAAGGGTCACCCTCCATTCTGCTAAAGAGATAATGGTCTAGGCTAAGTCAGCCCACCTGTCAGTGTTGCTGAAAGGAGAGTGGATACTTCTTCCTCCCCAAGACAAGCCCTCCTGTCTCCAGCCATGGTTCAGCTGCTGATTGTGTATCCATTTCTGGTGCTTGCTGAACCCCTTCATGAGGCTGGTCAACTCAGTAATTCACCAATAAACTAAATCAGTGGGAAAAGGCCGGGCAAGGGGGGGAAGTTTCTACTGGACTGAAACAGTTGAATCTGCGTAGAAAAGGTTAGCTAAGGTCAGAAAAAGAAAGCAAAAGATCTTTGGAAGAAAACGAGACTGAATTTAAAGTGCTTTTCAAAAATACATGATAACCCACCTTCAAACCAGAGGTCAAAAGTACAGTCCTAGCTTGAGCTAAATGTCACTTTAATGAATTTAATTAAAGCAGAAGCAACAAGTTGAGAACAACAGACAGGGCTTCCAAGGGGAAGGTTGAGTGCAAGTGCATTAATATTTAGGCCTCATCACAGAACAAAGCCATTTCCAAGTATCTTTTCCTTTGTACCGGATCACCTAATTTGTAATGAAAGGCACCCATGAGAAGATACTTGGATACAAATACTCTTTAACTGCACAGGTTCCTTCATGTGAATTAGCTTTCAAGGGTAAGACAAGAGTGCATACACAGGGGAAGTGCCTGTGGTAAAAGCCTTGTACTGCAGTGCATAAGATCTATAACCAACTCTCATGCTAAACTTGCCCTCCAGCCTAACAGCGACATTAGGTAAAATATATGGGCTTCAGATTGTGATCTGTAACACTGAGACATTCATATTGGGAAATCCACTTTAGTACAGTGGTAAGTGTCCCCACCTGTCATGTGGGAGACCCGGGTTCAATTCCTGCCAGGGAGACAGTGTTAAGAGTTGGACTCAATGATCCTTGTGGGTCACTTCCAACTCAGATATTCTGTGATTCTATATAAGTGTCATGGAGGGAGACAGTCATTCTATATATTCTCAATAAAGGAAGCTTTAGGTTCCGAACCACAGGGACTAGTCATTTTTACAAATCCATACACCACAAATTTCACTGGGATCTTTAGTAAGGAAAAAAAATGTAACTTATTTCTTACCCTACTAGAAGTTACAGTTGTTATAATTGACACTTTATTGTCACAAAAAAACCCAACCAAACAAGAACAAATTAGAGAAGCTTTGACTTTGACATTGGTGAACAACCTTGATGTCTCAAATTTAATGCAGCACAAATTAATGAGGTAAAGCGAGTAGGACTTGAATAATAAAAAAAATTGCTCTGTTTCAAATTACTCCACTGTAACTTTTTATTGTAGCCACTAGTAAGGTTAATTTTTTAATCTCAGATAAAAACTTCTATAAGCCACCATAATAGATATAATCATAGAAGCAGTGAGATAAATTAGTATCAAAGGTTTAGCCTAAGAATATTAAGGAAAAAATAATCTGTTTATAGTTTTCAGATTTCACATTAAATCATAAGCTCATTTAAAATTATACTTTGTTATTGTTTCCATTTAAAACACTGGCTTAAAATCCTATCCTTTCCAATATAATGCAAAGCTGGAATAACCTTCTTGTTACCAGCAGACCTTTTTTAGGTGTGTAGTCAGAACAGGCTTCAAGTAGGATTTAGTAGTGTCCCTAGATGGATACTGCCCAAGTACTGAGGACATGGTCTTCTGCATCAGTGTGAACTGAGACACGGCCGTCCTCGGCTATAGGAAGAAAGATAAAGATAAGTTGGAGGATGTCAAGACCCCAATGCATCCTCAAAATCAGAAATGGTCTGCCACGGAGGATGAAACAGAAATTTGACTTCTATCTCACCAGAGGAGAAAAAAAAAAAAAAAAGAAAAAAAGAAAAAAAAGGGAGGTGGGACCCCAAAGACAACACCACACTAAACAAACTAACCAACCCCCCAAACACAAAAGTCTGTAAGAGCCCCAATGAACTCAGCACATTCAGAACTTCTAAGGCTGTTGAAAATAAGACAGGTTGGATGTATTGGGAGCTTTACTGAAGAGCTGCAAATAATAGATTCCTACCAAGTAACACTCCTTCAAAGTTAAAAGTTTAATTTTGATTTACAGCTCCCTGAAAAGCCTCTGAAGGGAAACATTAAAGCTCTTGTAGAAATATCTGCATTATTACAGAAACGATGAACAGCAGAGTGAAGATTGCTTTGTTCTGTTTACAGACTTGTTTACCAGAGCAGTAAATCTATTTTTAAGTTTGTATTGCCCAGAAAGGAGAACTACGTGAAATCTGGAGAAGTGTCCAGAGAAAAAGACAGGCAAGTAAAAAGGAAGAATTGAACTTGTTCTTTCCACTAGGCATAACTGTGTAAGCTTTACAAAGAAGTCTGAGACTGCTTTAAGATCTTCACTTCCCAGAATTACATTCCATTATATATTCATTTTTTAATATAGATGCACAAGCTTCTAAAAAGACATCATATATATGTAACAGGCAAAATAAAAGTGTCATTTTCTACATGGCAAGATAACATTTGGGGTCCCCCAGTCAGTACACCTTAAAGGTCACTGATTTTTAGAAACCAGTGAGTGCTTCTTAGGAAGATCTGTGAGTAGTCTACAAAGACAACCTAGTCCCCAGCTGCTGGATGACGGTTTCCATAACATAATATATATGAGCTCCATCTCAGGCACAGAGTCATAGGATCCAAGATCCTTTTTGCTGACACACTAAGAAGAATGACAAATAGGATGTGGTAAGCCATTTTTTGCATTCCCTGAATCATGACTCCCCAGATTCTATGACATTAACTGCCCCTCTCCCTCCTTTGACCTCAAAAGATCAAGGATTTCACCTCAAAGTTACTGGCAACTTGAAAGTGCTGCTTTGCAGAACCATAAACATATCTGAACAGTGATCGATTTTTCTTCCCCTCAAACCTTAAAAACCCCTAAAAATAAAGAACAATAGGAAAATTAAATTTAGGGAATGAACTGAAACATGCATACTTGCTCCAGGTGGAAATACATTTAAAGTAAAAGCAGATTTTCAGGGAAATCACAGATTTTTGCCTGCACATACTCCTTCTCTTCAGTAGAAAATAGCAAAATATTAAAGGTAATGAATTAACTCCACAAAATGGTTCACTCACTAGGAAACACAATAAAAGTTTCTTATCGCACCCACCTGCTCACAGCACACACTGATTATTTTCTCACCTAATGCAGACTGTGCAAACATTGCTCCAGAATCACCATATACAGTGAATCCCTGGTGCATTGTGACCTCTGCATTACGACCCCGCCCATTTGCAAAGAGAATTTATCGCAGTTTTGACTCAAGGATTTGCGAGTTTATCCGGCTGACACATGTGCCTCTGGTCCGCCGAGGGGCGGTGCCAGAGCTCCCTGCGGGGCGGTGCCAGCCCGGCCCCACAGGGCGGGCCAGGAGTCCCGCTGTCCCCTGTTACTCTAAGCGCAGCTGGGGAACTGACCCCCCGGGTGCGTGTTACTGTTTCCATGGCTACAGGCGGGGAAGGGAAGTGGGGCTGGTTGCGGCAGCCAGCAGGACATGCTCACTGCGCTGCCGCAGCTGAACTCCCCGCACCACGTGGGGCCAGCAGCACGCAGGGCGAGACGGGCGGCACGCAGGGCCGGCGAGGTGAGACTGGTGCATGGCAGGCACGAGCACCGAGGTTGAGGAGGGAGCAGTGGCACGGGGTTTGCGCTGTGGACGCGCGGTCATGGCGGCCCGGAGAGGCCCACGGATTCTCGGGGGGGGGGGGGAGTTGTCTCCCGAGTCAGAGTGGGCTCAGAAACGGTTCCCTTTGCTCCCCCGTGCTCAGGAAGCCTGAGGGGAGAAGCAGAAAAGTGCCCACAGCACTCCGGAGTGCTAGGGGGTGGAGCACTGGGCGTGGCCTGCATGCATATTAATGACTTGCACTTCTTTGCGAGTTTAGCTTTTCACGAGGCTCGTGGCCTGATCCATTCCTTGCAAATGACGGGGTATAACTGTATCTAGACACATATGTATATATGACACTCATATGCACATGATATTGCTCATCTCAAGGCTAGCCACAAAATCTGAAATAATGCTCAGACGTAGGTTTGAACATCTGTTCAAAGCAGAAATGCTTTGAAAAGATGAACTGGTCCCAGCAGAGTCAGGTGAACAACTCTGCAACAATGCTGAGAGCTTCTGGGCTTTTTAGTAGGGGAAGATACATATCCTGTGGCATCATCACGACTGCCATTGCAGACCCAGGGCTGCCACGGCACAGCACTGTGGCCAAACTCACTTTATAACATTTGTACCTACAAAAAATGCTCTGAATGCTCTCGCTTTCCCACACCCCATCAGCCATTGAGATGTCCCAGGACAAGTTTCCACTCATTTTCCAGTCCAGCCTTCAAAGCGGTTCACAACAGAATAAAAGCCTTTTTAAAAAGCAGCAGTAATAAGTATGAATATTCATAGAGACATTGTCCTCAAGTAAAATAATCCAATCTGGTACCAGTTAAAAGAAAATCCTATTTTATGGAAGACCTGCAGCACTGGATATCATCATTCATTACTTGCTCTGGGGAAACCATAGGGCTCCTTCACAGACACCCACGTGTACGATTGAACAAAAAGAGGGTCTGTGCCCCAAAGGACACTTTAAAGAGGAAAAGTGTGAAGATTAGGGGCAAGAGTTACAGTAGCACAGAAAAGGATAGTCGTGCAGCATGGGTTACAAACAGGTGCAGGTACTGTACTTGAAGGCACAATGTTATCTAACTTGCTTCAGGAGAAAACCACTGCAAACAACTATGATGGATGGAAGACTTTTTTATCCTTCCCTTTTTTTTTTTTTAAACTTTAACACAATCACTAAACTTGTTTCAAATTGTCTTCCTCCAAGAGGTAGATGACTGAAGAAGTAAATCTTTTCCTGATCTCCCTGGCAGCAAAGAACAGGATCTAACTGCCCAACAAAACCAGAGAGAGAGAGTAGGCCTAAAGGCAAAGAGATGTTTTCAGCAAAATAACCTGACAAAAGACTGCATTCCTCCTTCCCCTGTAGATACGGGGTGCAAGACAGCAGGACGTTTTTCAAGTCCCAGACAAGACAGGGCTGCTGGGATACCTGAGGATGCTTAGACAGATGGGTACAGAAAAGGGTCTTGGAAAATCAGGAAGCCAAAGCTAGTTCAGGCACACCTGGGCACTGCAGCTCAGCCGTGCAACAGCACCCGACGCAGAGGCTGGGATGCAGGAAGCCTGCAGGCACCCAAACCCGCACATCGACTGAGACACTTGCTAAATCCTCTGTGCTGCTTCTCCCTAAAAGGTTTTGAAGGATTCTTCTAAATTGAAAAAAAAAAGCATCAGGGAAATGTTTCCAGAGAATTGTTTCTGGGAGATTATTAATTAAATTTCTAATGTAATTATGTTGCAGTACATTTAAATGCACTTTCTAAATAGAAACTGACTTTTATCTAACAAAGGATCCATTTCCAGCACTTTTTGCTCTATCTATAATACCCATTTCCTTTTGTACCTGTTCCAAGCACTGTTCTCCTGGAGTTATTTATCTTTCACATCTAGAAATTTTGCTGTTTCTAAGAATAAAATTGTTACATATTTCCATTATTTCTTCATATTTGAAGAAAGCACTCTGCTGACACTGCCCTTCAAGGACATTTTTGGAGTAAAAGGAAAAGACCTCATTAAAAAAAATCAGATTTTTCTACTTACATTTTTCCAATGCCCCCTATTATTCCACAATAAAGCTCCTCAAACTATGCAGGGTAAAAAAACCCAGTTTTTCAGGGGCTGATGGGAATTACCTGAGCAACATACAAAGGGTCATTGAGCACGTTTGTTGTTAATCCAGTCCTCTCTGGAAAAAATAACGTGGTTTCTGATCTGCATTTATTGCTTTCAGGTGGAGATGCTAACACACAGCATTCTGTGTATACTGGTATACTGGCCCTAAGGTCCCTGACAGAGACAAGGAATAAAGAACAACAACTCCTGAATATCTCTCTGCAACTTTTTCCCCGCATTACTGTCAGGGAAGTACATTCTGGAAATTTTGTACTTTGACTCAAAAAAAAATTACAGTACTGATGCCTACTTCTAATCATTAAAAAATCAGGAAATTTTAGTGAGATTGTCTCTGGATGATTTCAAATAGGGTCCTGTTCTAACAAATAATTTGATAACAGAAAAACAAAACAAACAAAAAAATAAACCAGCAATAAACAAAACAACGACAAAACCCCCAAACAAAACAAAAAACCCACAGATGTCTATGAGCAAATAACCATGAACGAATTTAATTAAGTAAAATAAAATCGTTGTCCTTATTGGTAACACAGGGGTTTACCCACAATAACACCTCATACATTAAAATATTTCACACAATATTGAAGAGAAATAAAGATTTAAGGTTAAAAACGCAGACAGCAAACTGAGAAGTCTGTTCCAGATGACAAAATCCCCATCTCTGAGATCATGACTAAAAGCTTCTTTTGTTAAATAGTCTACCCTCATTTAATAAAAAAGAAGACAAAGGCAGCAATGTAGTCAACAAGTACAAACGACAGTTTGGAAACACAAATGTGCAGTGCTGAACACTCAAAACGCAAATTAAATAACTGCAGGCCATCAAGCTAAAAAAAAGAAAAAAAAGATGCTGGCAAAATTTTTAAAGTATTTTTAAAATAGTGAGGTTTGTGGGTCAAAGACAACTAGCTATCAAACACAACATGAACTCCCCTATAAATATTCAGTAACTCACTCTAATCTGTATTTGGATAGAAGCAAACAGATGTATTCATAATTCACAGTGATAAAGAGATGCTTTTTGTTCAAGCACATATTTGGAAAGATAGAATAGCAAATAGCCCAATATTTTTCATTTTGAAGAATGGGAGTTTGGAAGAAACCCATAACCCATCCTCTTAGGAACCCCTTGCTGTTTTTTAACTTGATTTTGGACACTGGCACTACAACTACTAACAATTTTTTTTTTTCAAAAAAAGAAAAAAATATAAAGGCTATGAAAACAGAACATAAGTCTAACTGCACACAAGAAAAATGCATTAGCTGTTCCTTCTCAAAATGTAATGTAAATGTGGAACTGTCATCCCAGCTGAAGCATTTCTGGAAGTTCAGCAAGAACCTCATCATTCCAAAATCATTCTACACACTTCTTGACGATCTGAAGGAAAATAAACTCAAAGCTTGCCAAACTTGCCATCACCGCAAAAATTGATGAAATGTTAAGTAATGACATGGACCTTGTCGGTTTTGGAGATTGATCTATATACTGTCTGAGCAGACTGTGCTTTAACACAGACAAATACAAGTCCATGTAGGAATACAAAAAGTGCTCATTATGTGCGACCACAGCCTTGCAAGGAGACACTCTGAAACAAGACTGTTTTCTTAACTGATAAGAATTTGAGCGATGCACAGTAGCTCAAAGGGCAAGCATGATCCCTGCAAGTATGAGGAGATGAATAGTAAGTAGGAGTGGAAAGACAAAATTACCCTGAATATGATATTAATCAATTACTGCAATAATGTAAGTGCACCACTGTACATTGTAGTTTCTACACTTTAGAAAGATTGTCGGAAACTTTGAAAGGGTTTGCAAAACAACTTGAGAAAACAAAACAAAACAAAAAACAAAAAAACCAAACAAACAAAAAAAAAAAGTAGAGCCTGGAAATCCAGTTTTACAAGTTAGCCTCCAAATACACTTCAACTGTTTAACTAGTCTAAAAGACCATTATAGTCTGCAGGTATCTACCAGGGGAAGATATTTCTCTTTAATCTAGTAGAAAAAGGCAAGCAAGATGCAAGATCTAGAAGTTAAAGTCAGATAAATGGAGGTTAGAAATAAGGTACCTATTTTTAGCAATGTGAATAATTTACCACTGAACAGTTTGCTCATTTATATATATATATATACACACATGATATAGCTGAAGTCCCTAAATAATAACTGAGTATTTTGGGGGATGGTACGTTACAGCTCAAACAGAAGGTACCAGAGCCTGACTCATAAATTACTGGGCAAGATCACTATTGTGCAAACAGTCTGGCTTCCTGATCATAGGAGTTTCTTTGTATTTTCAATATCTATGAAGATTCGTGAGAAAGAAAACATGAAAAGAAGGGGTTAGTTGGCTGCATAAACCCACAGAATTTATTATCTTTAAAAAACAAGCAAACAAACAAACAAAAACACTAAAAACCCACCACTGATAAAAATCACAAAACCCTCAGTCGGCTTTCATGCAGATACCTGGTGCACTAATCCATGCAGAGAAGGTTTGTATCTTGCCTTTAGTGGTCATGAATAGGAAAAAAAAAAAATGTTCCAGGACAGCTTCTTTGAATTCCCCAAAATAAAAGATGTCAAGGAGGACGGGATTGCTTAATGCAAACCAACAGATGGGATTTCAGTCAAAGGTTTGCTTTGTTTTCATAATGAACCATAATCTGTGTAATCTAAAACAGTTTTTATTTGCTGCAGCGAGACAAAGACCGCAGCTATGGCATGCAAATTGTTTTCTCTACCATTCATTGCTACAGAAGGTGCTTCATTGCTGCAAACACACTGGACCCTGGACTGGTCAGCCAAAGTTCAGAAGGATGGATGAAAGTGTAGGTATGGCACTATCTGTTTAGTAGGTTTGCCCGCCTTGGGGATTTTAGTTTTGTTTTATTTTTAATTCAACCTTCAAATGTGTTTACCTAACAAAAGACTGTAATTCTGCAACGCCTATTAACTGGTCCCTAGGCATTATTAGCTACATGAAGTTTTAGCAGTGTACATCCTACAATATCAAATCCACAGCAGAGATATTTATTGTCCTGGCACAGTGTTACTGGGATAAGTCAGGGGAATTATTTTCAAAATTCATAGTACTGCAAGTGTTCTCACTCCTGACAAGGTCCCATAAGTGTTCTCGGACTGTGTAGCCACGGGCACCATGTAAGGGGAGCTGCAGAGAACCAGCAGAACTGCATAGGAGCAAGGTCTCCATTCTGCTAGAAGCTCTGTACCACAGATCTGTCCCTGCCAATGCAGGGTGCAGTATCACCAGATTATGTCACATTACACTATAAACTTAAGCTACCTGGGAGGCTGGAGTTGCAAACAGTGACTGCCACATGTATTTCTTATTATTTTGCTAAAGTCCCAAGATCTAGGTTTCAGAAACATCAGACATCTATTTGTGGTTTCTCAGCATACTTATATTCCCATGACATTTTGTTTATAATGACTTCATACATATTTCCTCATGTTATTAAGTTCATCTTCATATTAAAAATAAATTAGTTTAAAATATAGGCAGCTATACATAAGCACTCTGCTTGAAAGACAGACTTCATCTTTAAATACCAACAATCAATACACATACTGTATAATCTAAACAAATTTCTATTATGAATTCTTAATGGACGCATGCCTCGGCCATTTTTATTATTAATATATTATTGATTTACAGAATACATTACCACCTTAGGCACTGGGATTTGCTGGAGTCCTTACATTGTGTATGTACTTTTACTCAAAATAGGAGCCGAAAGTCAATACCCCATTTACCACCAGCATAGCTCCACTACCGAGTTAGATATTTAACTATGCTCTGACTCTCACAGTGGAATCACTTGTCTTACAGTGCCACATATAAGTCATAGTCATTAATGTAAAATTATCCATGAGGCCTGCCTGCTTGTCTTTCACTCTACTGCCAAAATGCTTTGGGAGTCACAATTGGGAGAACACTAGCACTCTAACCTTGAAGATCCCACGCGGAGCAGAGTTTCTCTGAAATCAAAGCACCCACTTGGGCTCTTTTGCTCTGAATCAATGAACAGTTTCTCTTTGTTGCCATTCACATCAGGGAGCAGTGATTGACTCCTGCAGTTGCCCAGGAGAAAGGGAACCAAACAGCTTTCTTTGATATGAATAATAATACCAGCAGACAGGGCGAAGACAGCATGCCAATCAGCCCCTCCACTACCCCTATAAACAGGCTGCATAAACACATCAACTGCTACTCCATGAGAAGCATACAAAAAAATAGGTACATATCATAATATTGTTACACAAACCAAATTAGAAGGTTTTGTTTACTGCTACAGAAAAATGAGGAGGAGAAAAGAGTTTAAGGTTACTATTACTTTGATGAAACAACGACATTGCTAACTTAGAGTTTTATGCCATACAGGCGCAACAACAGACGTGTCTTCCCAGGATATCATCTCACCTTGGGCAAGTCAGGCTTTATGTCAAAAATCAAGCATAGAAATGGCAGAGATGCACTATCACAAGCATCATTGGTTCTTCAGCTGCTCAATGAGGTAACTATCCTATAATCTCTAAATCAACCACTTCAAGGGCAAATCCAAATTAATACAGTCATACCTCCGTATCCGTGGATTAGGGGACTCCTGGGGATCCTGTGAATCGCCCAATTCACAAATGCTATTTCACGGGAGGGGGGACATGAATATACGAACTTGAAGGCCCGAATACGCGAGGTATGACTGTACTGCGCATGCCTTGACTGGGAAACTCTGCAAATACTATTCGTGGGGGCGGGGAACAAACCGCGAATACGCAAATCCAGAAACACAAATAAATGAGGCATGACTGTATTTTTTTTTTTTTTTTAATATCTGGTAAGAGACGTTGAAAAACCAGCCCCTTGAGGAGAACAGTCTGAAAGGAGAGACCACTGCTTCTCTGTTTCCACTCTGTCTTTTTTTTAACTGATCCATATGAGGACAAAGGAATAAAATATGTACAAAGCAGGAATGCTTTGCACCCTTTTTGCAGAAGAACAAACAACTGCAACAGAGGCAACAGTAATCAAAAACACGCCTGAGAAAATAACAGCCGTAAAAAAGTAAAAGACGTATCAATTACTTAGGCCTCTCTGCACACAGAAGTTAAGTGAGGTGAAGCGAAAAAGTTTAGTTCACTGAACTGACTAGAATTAAGCAAATAAGGCATCTAAATACTGGAAGACAAGCTCCTAGAAACCTGTCTGTAATGCACACTGTCACACCAACTTTAAACTGACTGTTTCTTCATCCATTGTCCCATCTCTTACCCAGCAACAAAGTGCTCGTCCCCCTCCTCCTTCATTTTTTCCTTACATAGGTATTGCTCCTAGCACATGCTTTGCAGGGGATACACAACATGAGTCAAATTCAGAAGCCCGCTCAGTCCTGGTCTTTGCTCCAACACCAAATGAGGAAAACTTAAGCAGTGTGTTGAGAAGTCCCTGAACATAATACAACTATGAGGGGAAAATATCATATCAGTCTTGCCTGCCTTGTCACCATTCAGTCGCATCTGTCTCGGCAGTAATAACTTTGAGGACCAGCCAGGAGGCCACCCCAGCAGATACGAAGCCTGACAGGTTCAGAACACACCCAGCTCTTCCAGGCTATGGCAGGGCAGCCCAAAAGTTTTGCAAAAAAAGCCTCACCTTTAAGTAGTACAGGAAGAAGTTTCAAAAGGCTCAACCAATATAAGGCATTTTGTAAGCAGCCTTTTCAGCTTGCATCCTTATTCACCAGTAGCAACCAGAATGGAGACAGTCCTGGAAATTATCCTTGCTCCACCCCCTGTAGCATGGCTTGTGTCCAGGACCCCTAAGTTAAGGAACAAATCCTGTTTTTGTGAATGTTTACTGCATCACCATCCCCATTCATCACAGGCACACACAGCATAGCAAAGCCGGTAAATACAAAGAGCTGATTTCCATGTATCTTGTGTTAGGCAAGGACATAACAAAACATCATGTTTCTAAAATTAAACTTTATTTATTAGGAGAATCAAATAAACAGCTGCCACAACTTTACTTATCTTCAAAGACATATCCAGAACTTTATGGCAGTTGTTTCAATCAAATGTTTTACTTGCCCACATTCAGGCTGAACAAAGCAATATATGTATAAGACAATATCATCCTCTCCCATTTTTAAACACACAGCCAACACTGCTCCATTGAAATATCTTCCAAACAAAATAAAACCCTTACAGAGTTTTTGTTTACATTTTGTTTATATTTCTTTAAATGCAATTTAAAACAGCTATGCAAAATAAACAAACAAACACAATCTACAGGAAACATTTCCTTTCAGCCCAGTGAAAAAGTTTAGTCGAATCCCACCCAGTGGTTTGAGGGGGGTTTCGGTTTTGTTTCCTTTTTCCCCCTTAATTGTTTCAGGAAGGGTACTAGAGCAGAGAGACAAGGCGGAGGAAATCAGGAGGCTGAGGTTATTAGTGGTGGAGAGCTTGGATCTTTCAGGTAAGCCTGCCCATACTCTGCATCCTCCCAGCTTTAGGAATGCACAGACCTTGGTATTGCACTTCCCAGAAATCATTTTCTGCAGCACCTTTGCTTCTACTGTAGGTGTGCCATCAACACCCAACCCCACTGCCAGTGCTTTCAGACACACTGCAACACTTCCTGAAGTCAGGAAGCTGAAGAATTCATGCAGGTCAGTTTGTCATAACCCAAAACCATGGCCATTTTTGTTGCGAGTTAAGTAGATGTGCATATTTTCTCCTTGGCAAAGATAACAGCTCTTTTTCCACATCCTCCTTAATGGTCTTGGACGGGATCAAGTCCTCAGTTTGCTAAAAGGCTCTCTTGATGCTGTCAGCCACCCATGAAGGATGGGGGAGTTTCAAGGATGCGATGATTTCTCCACCAATATTAGCAGTACTTCATGCTTCAGAAGCAACACAGGCATGGCACGGATGGAGGGAGTAGGAGACAAGGCTGAGAGAAGAGACTTACTTTTAACCTTACCTCACTCTGTAGACATTCATGTCCTTCAGCTGCATTCTCACATTACGTTCAAATACTGGAGAGAGTCCAGATATCTGCTCTGCTCCCTTGCTCCAGGGTTGTCCTAGGCTTACACCCATGCTCCACCACAAGTGGTATTTGCTGTCTGTCAGCTGCATGAACCTCCAGGCAAAACCCTCTCCTCTTGCATGGGCTTGTTATCACAACATGCTTGCATTTGCCTGCTAGTCACAGAATGATAGCACTGTATCTCACCAAAGCTTGGTCAGATTTCCCCAGGCTTGTATTTTCCACTTATCAGTGTGGCTGGGATTATACAGCAGCTGGTTTAGCAATCCAGAGCAAACGGAATAGGTTGCTGACTAACAGCTTAGCTGTAAATACGATAGTCAAATATTTTGCAATCTCCACTAGCACTGTGCACACAGAGAAAGTAGGTCCCTACCTCTTGTGCTCTGGGTTCCTGCAACTGAGGTCTGCTTCTGCTTTAGGTTTTCAGCCCTTCACTGGATTTTTAAGTCAGCTTTCTCTCCACCCTCCCCTCCTGCAAGTGGATTCACTGCTAGGGAGCCTTTTATGTCCCCAGAAATTGAGACAGCTGACAATTCTGACACCAGCACACAGAGAAACACAGCCTTCTCCCACACTGTGGTTCTGGACAGCAGAAGCAGTACTGCTTTGCCTTGGGTAAGGACACTCGTAAACCCAAAGCAGCCTTGGCCACTGTTCTCAGCAACAGGCTCTCAGTCATATTTTTGGGTCACTCTTCTCCCACAAGTTGGGAAGCCAATGTTATGGTTGTTTCCTTATGGTTGTTTCCTGCCTCCAGGTTGGTTTGTGCACAGTCTCATGTCTTCCTTTCTCTACTCCTGCAAAGGTATTTTGTTCAAAATGAAAGCTTTCTTGTGCTTTTGAGATCTTGCACACACCTATTTAATTCAGTTAGATGATGAGAGGGGTATTCTTTTTCTTCTCTTTTTAATTACACTTTCAACTTGACCTAACACAGTCCTGCTTCAAGCAGGAAGTAGGACTAGAGATCTCCAGAGGCCTCTTCAAACTAGTATGGGTGTAATTCATGCCCCTTGTGGGTCTCATTGGCACCACCATATCTTATGCTTCTTATTCCAGATAATGCCCCAAACTGAACAGCTACTTCTGGAAGAGAATTAGTAAAGGTAGAGCTGCAACTACAGCTGGCCGTTTTCACAGGATGCCTCTCTCTTGCTTTTCCTAGGCTGGCTTCTTTCCTCCTTGTACCAGGGTGGTTGCTATGGAGATTTCTTCAGAAGAAAAGAGAAACGGGGATACAAGAAATATAAAGAATCCAGAAGGGCAGGAAAGAGAAAACAAATGTATCTTTCTTCTAATAAATCCATTTTCCCAATATCATCTCACCTAGAAAGACCAGACCCTCACACATGACTGCTCTACAGGCACATTTTTCATCACATGGCATGAGGACTTCGCAATGTTGGCAGCCCCTGGAAATAGCACCCCACCAATACATGATGCTAAAGGAGGCAGAGTTGGAACATATGTGCAAAAAGAGTTAGTAGATCACTTGGTAGTGGCAAGTGAAATACACAGAGACAGCAATTCTACACATAGACTCTCTCCATAGAAGCGGAGAGCTCACTGCCCAGAACATCCCACCAGCACTGCTTTTATGTGAGACCTCCTTTGCTACAAGCCAGCTGCCCAAAATCAGGGGAAAAAGAGGTCTGGGCCCTTTGTGGGCAGGGCTGGGCAATACATCAACACCAACACAGCTAAGCTTCACACTGTGTAATGGGGACCACTGCAGTTCATAGGAATCACATTAGACTGACAAAGCTGAAAACAAGCCAGAGATTTCACAAGAACTAGTGAAAAGCAGCACCTACACCAGCCCTGGTCTTACAGCTTTTCCAACATTGCAGCAAAGGTGCAATCATGCTTGAATCAAAGAATCACTAAGCCTGGAAACGAACCCCAAGATTGACTCCAACCTTCGAGCAAACACCGCCATGTTAACTAAATCACAGTAGTAAGTGCCAAGCCAACTGTTTCTTGAACACCTCCAGGGATGGTGACTCGACCACCTCCCTGAGGAACATGTTCCAATGGCGTTCCAATGGCCAGCCACCCTTCCAGTGAAAAAATTCTCCCTGACGTCCAACCTTAACCTTCTCTTCATTCTGTTGCTAGTTGCCTAGGAAAATAAGCTGACTCCCATCTTGCTATAACCTCCTTTCAGGTAGTTGTAGAGAGCAATAAGGTCCCCCTGAGCCTCATTTTCTCCACACGAAATATTCCCAAGTCCCTCTTCCATTCCTCAAATGACTTATCCTCTAAACCCTTCCCCAGCTCCACTGCCCTTCTCTGGACTTGCTCCAGAATCTCAAGGTCTTTCTTACAGTGAGGAGCCCAGAACTGGACACAGTACTTAAGGTGGAGCCTTACCAGTGCTGAGCACAGTTCCTTAGTCCTGCTGGCCATACTCTTTTTGATACAAGCCAGGATGTTACTGACTTTCTTAGCCACCTGGGCACACTGCTGGCTCTTGTTCAGCTGGCTGTCAACCAGCACTGCTCCTTTTTGTTAGGCAGCTTTCCAGCCACTCCTCCCCGAGTCTGTTGTGCTGCATGGAGCTGTTGTGACCCAAGCGTAGGAGTCAGATTCACAGATTATTGTGAGTTGGAAGGGACCCACGAGGATCATCGAGTCCAACTCTTAAACCACACCACTGCCTACCCGGCGGGAATCGAACCCTGGTCTCCCGCACGGCAGGCGGGGACACTCACCACTGTACTAAAGTGGATTTTCAGCACTCGGCCTTATTGAATCTCATACCATTGGCCTTGGCCCACTGATCCAGACTATCCAGATGCTTCTGCAAAGCCCTCTTACTTTCCAGCAGAACAAGACTCTGTCAGTTTGTAAATGACAGCAAGTTAGGTCAGAGGGGTCCCCGCATCCAAACTATCAACAAAGATATCAAACAGGACTGGCCCAAATACTGAGTCTTGGGGAACACCACAAGTGATCAGCCATTGCCTGGATGTAGCACCGTTCACTACCATTTTCTGGGCCCAAGCACCCAGCCAGTTTTACCCAGCACAGAGTGCACCTGTCCGAGCTGTGGGCTGCCAGCTTCTCCATGAGAATGCCATAGGAGAGAGTATCAAAGGCTTTACTGAACTCCAGGTAGACCATATCCACAGCTTCTCACTTTCCCATCCACGAAGTGGGTTACCTAGTCATTAAAAAAGATCAGGTTGGTCCAACAGGCATGTTTTGGCAATGTCACACCTTTCCTAAACCCATGCTGGCTGAGCTTGATCCCCACATGCTTTGTGACGGCACTCAATGATCTGTTCTATAATCTTCTCCAGCTCTGAGGTGAGGCTGAGAAGCTTGTAGTTACCTGGATCCCCCTTTTGACTCTTCTTGCAGATGAGCATCACATTGGCCAACCTCCAGTTATCAGGGGGCTCTTAGATTAGCCAGAGCAGATCATAAATGATGGAGAGAAGCTTGGCGAGCTCATCTGCCAGCGCTCTCAGTATTCTTACGTAAATCCCACCCATCCCTTTAGACTTCTATTTGTCTGAGTGACTCAGCAGGTCACTAACTACTTCCTCCTGGTGCAAGTGCTTCTACATATTTTCAGCGGCTACCATTAATACATCTGCTGCAATTCTGTCCAAGGAGCTTACAATATACCTTTCATATCTATATGCAAGGTGGTTTATGGCTCTGAGTACATGCAAATTTGTGTTGCCTCCAGAACCAGAGGTAATGAGAACTCAAAACACAACGTGTTCACAACAAGACAGAAAAAGTCCTAAGACCTTTTCCATACCTCTTATGATTTGTTGAGAATGCCTAAAGTGACCAGTACGGGCACTTTCCCTGAGATGCCCACGTAGCTCTCCAAACAAAGAAAATGGTAGGCAGGACAGAGGGAAGCAGCCAGTGCAAGGATAGGGAAGAAACAATAAAGAAAAAAACAACTCAGAAAATATAGTGGCAAATTACAGTAGCTCCATTCACAGCAGTGCTCAGGGCTGTTCAATGATCCTGCCTTCATTTATCACCAACACGTTAACAGAATGGAGAAGAATCTCTTTCTAAAAGAGATTAGAAAATAGATATTTGTAACTACACAGATTACTTCAATTTTTCAGATTATGCCTTATTTCAGTTCCTCAAAACAAATGTCAGAACCCAGTTGTTTGGTGTTTTCAATTTCTCTGAATATTGATCTTGTTATCTGGACTTATTCCTATGATATATGCTGATAGGGCTATGTAAGGCCCTTAACTAAAGGCTGAAGACAAATCCAGTCCCTAGTCAAGGCTATTTTACACACTTATGTAGGCTAATGGTCATGGTTTGACCCTGGCTGGATGCCAGAGAGTCACCCACAACCTCTCCTGGAGAAAAAAAATGGAAAAAAAATTATCACAGGCAAAACAAGGCAAGCTACAAGTGAGGAATAGAAAGGATTTATTTATTAACTAACAAGATCAGAGCTTAATGTGAGCATCATTTTAAAGGCAACCTTCTACCCCCACCACTTCCCTCTTCTTACAACAGATCTCATATTCCCTTTTTTCGACCAGGAGACAAAGGGGGAACAGGGGTAGGGGAAAAACCAGGCAAGCTGGCATTTCTGACCAGTTTTAGGGTAGGAAACCATCTCTCTGCCTTTTCATAAAGTCCTCTCTCTCTCTCTCATGAGAGGAAAAGTCTTNGGTGGATTCTGCACCTCTGGTTTCTCTCTCTCTATTCCATAAGTTTGCAGGCAGACAGTCTGCTTCACCATAGTCCATTCTACAAGCAGCAGCGAGACGCCTACAACCCTTCCTACCACCCCTCCTCCGGCCGTCCTGGCCGTAGTGCCTTCATAGCTACTCAACCTCTCACAGGCTCCTCTCCGGCCATCTTCTTAGCTGTGACTACTCTTTTTTTTTCTTTCTCAAATACATTATTCACAGAGGCGTCTCTATCTGCTCCTGACCTTGGTCTCCCTGACAGCAACGGAGGCCCAGGCAGGAGCTGTTAACCCCCCTCTCTGCCAGAGGAAAAACCCAAACCAGGACAGCTCAGTTCCCACAGTGTTGGAGAGCATTTAAGATTTTTCTGCCTGCCATGCAAAGAGAGACAGAGTGGTACTTTTGTCCTCACTCTATATACCACAGTCTGAAGGAATTATAGACCAAGTCAACAAGGTGTGGCCAGAAGAACTGTCATGAGCTTTGGTGCAAGGACTGACATGGGACTCTAGTCAAAATCCAATATTCACTCCAGTGTGGCATTTTCCCTATGAGCCTCAGTTTTGAAGTGCTGTTGGCATCTCTGGTTGCTTCACTGCTTCAGGTTTCAACATGCACACACCTTGTCTCCACTCCTCTGCCATCTCAGCAGGCATCTTGACACACGGAAATGAGCCCAAGCCTCCATGACAGCCTTCAGAACGGGTCAGAATGCACATAGGCAGCATTCTGCTGCAAGGCAGGCAGGTAAAGGAGCCTACATGCATGTGCCAAAGGCACAAAGCCCTGTCATTAAGCATTCCTAACAAGGGCTCCCACACCAAGGCAGTCCCCAGTAAATTGTCTAGCTTTCAGCAAAGTCATTAAAAGTTCAGGTATTGACTTGACAGATAAGAGGAGGTGAGGCAGTTCAGCTCTGCAGAGCAGATGCAAGGCATGCATCCTTGTCTGAAAAAAAAACCAAGCTACAGCTTGAGATGAGGCACAGCAGCAAATCATGTCCTCTTCAGCAACAACTGACCCATCACAGAAGCACTCCTATTTAGTCTTTGCGCAGAGCCTAGTCACTACAGCCTTGGTGGGATGGCTTCCACCCAAACAAAAGCTACGTATCCTCCTGACAGGTACGAATAAACTGAAACAGTTTCCTCAACTTGGAAAAGACAACAGAGAGAGAGATGCTTCACATGTCTAGCACTGGTAATGAGAGGAAGGTAAACAGGAAATAATTTTTCAGTACTACTCACAATACCAAAAATGAGGGAAGCCAATGAACTACAGGCAGTGACAAGGTTCAGAAACAAGCTTAGTATCACAGTATTAGCAAGGTTGGAAGAGACCTCGGAGATCATCAAGTCCAACCTGAGGTCATCAAGTCCAACCTGTCAGTGATGTATTTTTGCACAGAATGTATAATGACTGCAGCAGGATGGTGTAGAAGCAAAAGGAGCATTCAAAAAGACTTAGATAAATTCCTGTACCCCAAGGTCTATCAGAAGCTTTAACCTGATGATCCAGATTAGAAAGCCTGTACATCAGAAACAGAGAATGCATGCCAGGAAAACGATTGCAGATGTGATTATTCTCATACTACTTTTCCCTTCACTCCATCTGTTGCCACTTACTGCTGGAGATAGGATACTGGGTCAGCAAGTCTTCAGCCTGACCCAGTAATGCTTTCCTTAGGGATGTTCTCACTGCTTGGAACAGAAGAAAGAGTAAGGTGTCTTCTAGCATTTCCCTAGCAAAAATGAGTGATTGTGAAAAATGGTAAATTAGAGCTAATTAACCTAGCTGACTTCTACCCATCTATTGTACAGAAAAAAAAAATAGAATACATGTGCTGTTTCCTTCTCCCCTACACCCTACTGCTCTAATAAGTAAGATATCATTACACCAGTGCAAAAAGTTACTTCCTAAAGAATAGATTCACAAAGTTTTCACTTTACCGACACCACATTCTCTGAACTCTGTGTTAAAACTCCTGTTGCGTTCAGTGATAGCTGATAGAAGGGAGGTAGTATTGACAGCAGAGGAGAACATATCTCACATGCCAATCCTCCAAGTAAAGCTAAAAATCACTAAGGAAAACACTCAATAGGAACCCTATACACATTACCTGTGTAAGGCTTCAACCAGAACAAACAGCTCTTCAATACCAACACACTGAAGCCAAGTGCAGCCACAGAAGCATGGCTTGGCTCATCATTCATGCAAAGTCACTGGAAATGGGGGGCAGGCTGAAGACCTCGACTCCAGCATATCCTTAAATTCTGCCTTGGTGGAGTTAGTCTTGTTAAATACAAAAACAGGTCTTGTGTAATATTGTTATGTAAAAGTCTGTACTTCTGCATCCCACCAAGTCACTGACTTTCAAGTCAAGGAAAAGAGATTTTGCTGATTAACTTCCCATCTGTTTGGTAAGAATACTAACAAGGCAAAAGAGAGAAACAGAACAGAAAAGGCTGTAGTTTTAGCTCAGCTTATATTCAACACCACAGGAATCTAGTACACTCAGTACTTTCCTAAGCTACCACCTTCTAGCTCCCATAGGTGCAATCTCCAGTAAGTCCCAATTCTGTATTCAAGTCTCAGGATATCATATCACAATGGAGAGCCAGTTCCCATGAGAGTGGGATCTTGCTCTGCTTTCCAATGACCAAATAATCTTTCCCAGTCCAACCCCTGCTGCCGAATCTGTAGGAACCAACAACCATTAAGTCCTTTCTTCCTCTATGTAGGCTAGCATTCTATGGGTTAATTATGAAATAAATATTGGCAAAATCCAGTCTATCCCACACCCAGCCAGAAGGTGCAGCTGTCAAACAGCTCTGTCAGTGGATAAGAAGTATTAATTGTACTACCAGTCCTACTGTAAGCTCACAGTAATGTTACGTTTTAACAGTCAAATTAATTTCCAGGCTTCATTTTCTTCCTGCCATTTCAAATCATCATTAAAAAAAAATTACAATATTTCTGGAATAATATAAAACACTTTCCTGTGATCTTTAGCACAGTTCTATTAATACATATCACTTAGCTTTTACAACTTCTCTCAGGAATCCTTATGTGAGATCAACACAATGATTCAGGAAAGGTTTGCCCTCGCTCCCTCACACGTACCAAAGGCACTTTTCTGCCACATTTTAATCAAATATGTAGGTTGCTTAAAACTAACAAGGTATTACTTTACACAGTACACTACCATTCAATATTAGACCACTAAAAGAAGGGGGGAAAGCTTATAAAGTGGCACAGGTTTATAATGCTATTTTATAAGTGTTTCAAATATTTATATATATGTATATCTATCTATCTAAAAAGAGCTGTAGTAAAATACAGTGTCAGCCTGAACAGTCACAATGCATGAGATAATTCCAGAAAGTAGCTACCAACGTCATCAAATACCAAGCCAATTAAGAACCATCAGAGGAAGAAACGGTAAATTATTAGACTCAAAAAGTTTCACTGCAATAAGCAAAGCCAAAGATACCTCAAACTTTGCTTAGCAGAAGCTGCTGAAACCAAGTGATGTTCATCAGCATCCAGCTGAAAACAATATCTAAGTCTGAATAAGTGTTTACTGCACTACTCTTTCTCCTATCATGAGGAACACAGCAATTGCAGCTTTCATGTCGCTTGAACTTTGTGTATCGGTGTATTTTAGGGCATTGAAAAACATGTGCTTTCTAAAAGATAACAAATATTACCTCTGAAATTTAGTGTGTGGGGTGGAAATAAAAAAATTTAAAAGATTCAAAAGGGAAAACCAGAAGTCAGAGAACCACTACCTTCCAGCCTGCTCTAGGACAGCATTTCCTAATTCTAGACACCCCAAATTATCAGACCATTTCTGCCTATATCTCCCTTCAGGCAATAAAGGTTACATCAATGACACTCACTCCCTACCATCTGCAGGACAAGTGTTCAGGAACTGCTTTCCTTTGTGAAAGCGAGGACAAAATGACTTAGGGGCTAAAAAGCCTAGTCCGCAAGAAGTCAACTAAAGTTTTAGCAGTTACCCCACAGGTCAGCAAACTGCTGCACCACAAGACCAAGAAGATTTGGAAAGTGCACAGGACCTTAACGAACAAAACTGTACAAATTATCAGGATGGGGTTATTTTGTGCTGAAATGAAGAAAAGCAACAGGCGTTTGAAGAAAAAAGAAAAGAGGTTTCTTCCTTCTGTTACTGTGTACTTACCATCTTACAATGATGTTTAAAAGGTATAAGAATGATGACAAAAACCTATCGCGCTCCTACCCAAGTGAAAACTGAACATATGTACCCTGTGCTGCTGCTTCCCATGCCCATCAGAACAGAGGGGTAGCCAAAAGGCTAATAAGCTGCAGGCAGCTGTCAGAGACCCCTTGGACAGCTGGACAGCCCAGCACGAGCAGAAAGCATTCCCAGCTGCAGGGACAGCACTTCTTGGGATAGCAACTGCTGCCTGGCTCTCAAGTCCCCACCCAGAAAATGATCCAGTGACCAAGGCCGAAGGAAATCAGCCTTACAATATATTCCTACCTGCAGCCTGAGAGACCATGGCTGAGGCCAAGCCTTGGTCCCACGAGCCAACCAGAGGCCTACGGGTTACTGCATCTGGCTGTGTTTCTGCTATTCTCATCTGTAATACCTGTAGATCCACCTCACTTGTAGTGTCATCTTTGTCATGTGTCATACCCATTTCTGGATGATGGAGAAAAAGAAGCAAAAAAGAAAACAAAGAAAAAACAGCTTTTCTGAGAGAAGTATAGGTGTGCATCCTACAAGGACTGCCATGTGTACAAATGCTTTCCCCACAAGATAATAATTAGTTACACAATACAGCATGTGTCTTCCATATCAGACAACACAACATACCAACAAAAATAGCACACTACAATTTAACCAATACTTATTTTTTTCTCACTCAAAAAAGGAGAGAAAACTACCTATTTTTACCTTTTGCTTAAAACCAAAGTTCTGTGGTTCAAGTCACACTGTTACTTGTTAATATCAAAAAGTTAAAACACATCCACAAAACCCACAATTTTATTCTAGCATAAAATGCACCAGTTTTTATTCTGTACTTGACAGACGCATGGATTAAGAAATTATGCTTGTCAGGTTGGTCTTGTTCATTATGTACAGCACCCAGAAGCACTGGCTGAGACTGTTCTGACAAAACTTTCTTTCATCAGAAAATGGTGATCTGTCAAAACTAAATCTGTTCATGAGAAGGAAACTTCTGAGAAATCTTTGTGGGAAAAGAAAAATGAATGTAAAAATCCTTCCAAATTGTCAAAATGTCCAATTTAAACATCTTGTAAATGAAGAGATTAAACTAATCTTGGATGCTTTTTCATTTCCAAGTGCTTATTAGTCTTTTTTCTGTAAAATTTTTTCAAACTTGAAATTAAAATGCAGTGCTTCCAAATACTGTAAATTCAATATTTTCACTAATGAGTTCTCATACCCTTTTCCTTATTCACAAATTATACACTGATTAAATTTGAGACACTAACATTCCAGTCAGGATGGGAAAATTTTCCTTTCTTGTTCCCTCAAAATTATTTTGGCATGACAAAAAATGCCTCTGGCTTTTCTTAGCAGATAGGGAGTCTACACTGTCCAAGTCATGCACACAGGCACACTAAGTTCCTTCAGGATTAGTATTTTATGGAACAAACCATCTTAAACAAATGTTAACTAAGAGAAATGGAAGATGGCATAATAAAAACAGCCATACTTGTCATAAATTTCAATTTCTTCAGGAACCTCAGGGGGAAAAAAATTCCCATTGCCCACAGTAAAATCTTACCAAAAACCATACATTTTAGGAACCAGCTGAGGCAAAGGAAGACACATCTCCAATTTTTGTTTCTGGTCAAAGTGACCTCTCTGACAACAACTTCAACACAAGAGATCTGGTCTCAGGTGAAGCCATTACAGACACAAAACCATCAAAATAATTTTCCTCTGAGCTAAAATTACCATTACCATTTTTACTCCGTGCTTCTGACGTTCAAAATATCTGAAAAAACCTTCCCTTCCAGCTCCTGTCAAACTCTGACTCAATAGGGAAAATCTGAAATGCAAGCATCTACCTGGTCGTTCTCCACCAGAACCATATGGAGAAAAGACAGCATTCCTAGGAGTGCTTGCAGAACTTTATTTCCTTCCCTGAAAGATTTCTTTTTTTCACAGCAAGCAGTTCAATATTTTTTTCTTGCATTGGGACCTTACCTGTTTGGAAAGTTGCGACACAGATCACACTGTAACACTACCATTCAAATGTTTGCCAATCTGAGGAGCCCGAGTTATCAAAACCATAGTGATCATCACATCCATTAAAGCCTGGCTGAACGGTTGGAGTCATGAGATTAACCATTTGCTTACTACCTTTTTTAACACAAAGGAGTGTAACGTGGCATAAGCAGAGCTGTTATTGAATACCTGAAGATCACTTTCTGCACGTTTTTTGGGGGCCACAGTGGGCTGTGTCATGGGTGTCAGCTCCTGAGATGAACAATAATGGGCAACTCCAGCAGGTCACAACTGTCGAGCATTTGATTGCAGCCTGAAAACCTGAGTCCAGGGTTATTATGTTGCTGCTGATCAACTCCCCCTTATACTTCCCCCCACGGCCATTATTGCTTTTATGATAGTTTTGAAGATACACCCACTGCTATTTATGTGGTGAGCATCACATTAAAGTTGTTCTTAATAAATGCATGGCTCAATATGTCTGCTGGCTACCTCCCCTTTTGCTCCAGCTCTGAGACTCCTGTAAATCTACAATACCAGCTGTGCAAAAGCATTCGGTTTGAGATAACTCCTATGTAGCAAAGAGGCCCCTGCTTTTTGACAAAGTTGCAATCTCATCAGGGAAATGAGATAACCCACTACTTCAAGCTTTGCTTCATACTTTTGCAATGTCCTCACTCCTCTGAACTTTGCCCATGGCAAAGTCATGAAGCTTTCTGTCAGCTGAGCATAGGGCAGAAAACTGAAAACTCCTTTTTATTAATAGCAAGCTGTTAACTAATCAACACCATAAAATAAAAAGCAAACTGATTTCAAACTTTATTCAAGACCTACTTGGCATGTAAAATCATCTGAAGCATAAATGTTAGTTAAAGTAAGTATATCCTGGCTTCCATTTGTGGAAAATCAGCTAAACCATAAATGTCTCCTTAATGTCATTATCTCCAAAAACTCATACATCTCCAGAGCCAGCTGCAATTGCAATTCTTTACCTGCTTCACTCCACGTCTGCAGCAGAAGCCAGCCTGCAAATGTGATTCAACTATGACAAGCAACTTATTTTTGTTTAAAAAAAAAAGCATGTCGAATCTCCAATTTCATTGTCTATGTAATTTTCTTGTTAAATGTGCATGGCATATACACACAATGACTGCAGATTTTCAGGGGTGATTTTTGTAAAATGAAAAGAGTAAACAGCAATCCCTCACTGACAGTTCAGAAAAAAATAAGCCTGTAAGGTGAGAAGCAGACCAGGATACTTTTTTTTTTTTTTTTGCACATCATTGTAACTAATAGAAGTTCTTCAGGCAAATTAAACCACAGTTTTTGTGCAATTTGATGGCATTTATTTAAGCTGCACAAGTGTAACTAATTACTCATGTAGAAAAAATTTCGTAAGCCAGGTTTTCTCCAACACAGCAGAGGAAAAATAACTGTCTTTCTTAGCTGTAATTTTCTAGCAGGAATTTTTAAAGTATAAATACAGCAATATTGTTGTCACCAGGAAGGTGATGTTACAGCAGGTGAACTCTTTACCATCAAAAAGAACATTTCTCTTCAACAGATTCCTAAGCAACCAAATACAGTAAATCCCCACTGCATTGTGACTTCTCCTTTACGACCCCGCCCATTTGCGAAGCAATTTTTTCGCAGTCCGGCTTCCGGGGTCCGCGAGGTTCCCCAGAGCACGCATGCGCTGTGCCTCTGCTTGGCCGAGGGGCAGTGCTGGCTCTCCCTGTGAGGCAGGACAGGCCCACCCCCTGGGGAGGGCACGCAGGGAGGGCACGCAGTTTCTCTGGCTAAGCCCGGCGTTTAGCGGCCCGTGGCAGGACGGCAGCCGGGTCCCACAGCAGCCCCCACCTCGCGGCAGCCCCGGTGGGCCAGCAGCCCCGGCGGGCTGGCAACCACAACCCCGCAGCAGCCCCGGCTCCGCAGCAGCCCCCGGCTCTGTGGCAGGCAGCCTGGCCCCGCAGCAGCCCCAGTGGCCCAAGATGCCATGCCGGGACGCTGTGGGCACACACGTCGGGGTCGGGGTGGGGTTTGAGCTGTGGAGCGCGGCCGCAGCAGCCCGGAAAAGCCAACTGATTCTCGGGGTGGGGGTGTGTGTGTGTCTCCTGAGTCAGAGGGGGCTCAGAAACAGTTCCCTTTGCTCGCCTATGCTGGCAGTCCAAGGGGAGCAGGAAAAAATTGTCCGGAGCGCTCCGGACTGCCGGGGGTGTGGAGTAATGGGCGTGGCCTGCATGCATATTAATGACCTGCACTTCTTTGAGAGTTTGGCTTTTTGCGAGACCCCTGGCCTGTCCCCTTCCTCACGAACGAGGGGATGTAACTGTACTACAGTCTCTTTTAAAGCTGGGCAGATGATGCAAAGTATGCATTTTCTTCCTTGCTGCCTCTGGAGGCAGAGCCCACCATCTCAGTCACTGATGGACCACTGAACTTGAAGAAAACATCTGCATGTACCTTTACTACAGCACTGACATTACAGGAACACCCAAATCCGTGCACAGCTTAGAGCTAGTATTTTTTAACTTGAACAAGTTTACTCTCGGTTGAATGCTGAACACAGATATCCACAAAACTACAGAAGTTCTAACATCTTACTTCTTATCTTCCCATGGATTTCACATGCTTAATTACTTTTCCGGATCGAGCTGTAGCTCCCTTAAATCTGTGTAAAAATCCCTGGCTGAGTAGGAGTTGTGTGCCTGATCAGTAGGCAGCTCATATTGCCTGTGTACGGCTCCCCTTGCGCTAAGGGACTGCAGCTGAAAAAACCTGATATATGCACAGAGTCTACCTCCTTTCAGGCTATGTGCACAGCATCCCTAAACTCCCTCTCCAGCAATGCAAGCCCTACAGATAAGAGCAATGCTTGCAATCACATTAACATACCTAGCAGTAAATATCAGAGCCCAGTAACTTTTCAACACACTACCCTTCTGTTGCCCCAAGCACACCTATAAAACATGTTACGTCCTCAAGTTCAGCCCAAATGCCTACCCAATTAATGGAGCTGTCATTTATCTCAATGCTTTTGACATTAATATGGCACTCCAGCATCCTGCCAGTGATATAATGCCAATAGGATCAGATCTTGTTAGGCAGGGATGCAAGGAACACTGTTTCATGAATTTTTTTAATGACCTTGAGTACTCCCCCCAATCCAGGCTGTTTCATCAAAACTATAAAAAAGACAGTTTCAGCAAAGGCAGAGCTGTCCTTTCCACATTATTCTCACTACAGCTGCATTGCCATAAATGTCCACAGCACCTTCTCAAACAAATAAAGTTGACACAGGTATGTCCCAGAGAACTTACTTTCCGATACATCTTGAGACAAAGAGCCACAGCTCGAGAACAAGAGGGCAAGGGGTCACAAAACTGATACTAAAAGTAAAGGAAAAAAAAAAAAACCACTAAGATATTCGGGGGGG
>WEKX01023666.1:41065-91958 GCA_013390025.1 Pitta sordida
GGTGGGGGGGGGGGGGGGGGGCGCGGAGGTTTTGCACAAAAGCATCTGGAAAGAGAAGGGGAGTAGGTAAGGAAGAAGGAAGAAATGATTCAGTCATATATAAAGCAGGAGGAAATAAGAATCTCTACAAAAACACATGAAGAAAGAGAACGAGAGTGAAGAGACTGATGAGAAGAAGCAACTGTTATGAACCTGGAGAGCATCCTCATGTGTCTCGCTCAAAATGTCAAGACAATCTCAGTGCATCCAAGGCACATTTAACTCCTGGCACAAAGGGTTTATGGTGACCTTGAGTGGGGAGATCTGTTTAAAGGACCATGACATTCTAACATTTAGAAAAGCCTTTTGAAATCAATACAACTGAAGTCCACAGCATTCCCCTCCTGGTTGTTAGCTCCAAGTTTGTTCCCCCAGCTCTTTCTTTACCAAATTATGTACTAAGTGCATTAACATAAATGGAACAGGAAGATTTATTTTTAATTAAAAAACGAGAAAGAGACCTAAGCACACTGTTAATACTGCCAATGCCGTTCATGACTTCATAAAAAAAATAAATTTTAAGATTCACCTTTAGTAGCTATTATAATAGAGCTATTTTTCATTGATCCAGTGAAATCCCTTTCACATTCCTTTTACTATGAGAATTAAATGTAAAAACAGATCCAATTTTTCTAACGCACAGACTTCCTCCAATAAGGAAGCAAAACAACTGAATTATTTATCGGCCATGCATAAGAGCAGTGAAAAGAAAATTAAATCATTAACCTTCTTCAAAACAGGAAAAGAAAGCAATGTCTCATCTGATACTTGCTTCTTCAGTTATGAATGTTGCTCCAATTATAGTCTGAAGCACACAGCAAGATTTTTAGGAGAATATGAGGAATTTTCTGGCACTTCAAAAATTGAACTCGTCTGTCTCTCAGGTCTTCCTGCACTGCCTGAGACTTCCCAATAACTATCATCTTCCCTACTCTTAGAGGGCAGGAAATTGCCATCAACGCTAGTCCTAGGGATGAAGTCATGTCTTCAGTGATCTGACCCAGGTCAGATTCACAGAGCATGTGAAGGAAGCCAAGACAGAGAGTACAAGAGAGATGCATTTTATCTCTCGTTCCATTATCTCCCTTCATTCCTTGTAGCGGTCAAAAGAGGAGCAGCCAATATGGGTACACTGGATAAACCACCACCAACACGGGCTCTCCACCACAAAGACATGTTTCCGAAGCTGCTTCCCAGTAATCCAGGCTTCCCAACATTTGCCATGCACATAAACTGCTACTTACACCTATTCAAAGTTTTTCCATGTCCCAAGTACCAAACACTGGAGCCAAGATCTTTGAACTGTTGATCCAACACTTGTACAAAGGAGTACTAAACTATAAGCAATTCCAAAAAACCTAAGCAGAATAAATACCTATTTCCCCCTGAAGGAAGATTGAGTAGCAGAAACAAAAGGCTTTTACACTTTAGATAAACGTACACAGAATTATGATTTTCTTTTAGAATTAAAACAGAGTGAAAACGTAATTTGTTTCAAGGACAATCATCCCAATAAGCAAATTTAGATATTCTGTTTCAGTTGATACCGGGAGTCTACATTTCACTGCAACCTATTAAGCATAGAAGGCTAAACCTTCTAGTGTTCAAACAAGTGAAGTGTGAAAAAATGCAGGTTACATCTCTTTAAAAAAAAATAAAATTAGCATGTTCATTCCTTTTGTTGTATCATCTACTCTGTCCTCCTCCCCATCTGCATCACAGAACAGCACCAGCAATTTAAACAATGACCCAAAATCTTCTAAGAGCCTATTAGCAAAATCATTCATGCACCTCAACCCATGTGTGCTGCACATGGAAGACAGCAGGCGCTCTGCCACGGGGAGGATTCTGCTGGCAAACCCAAATGGTGACAGGTCGCCTGCACCTACCCCCTCCCTGTCAGAGAGTGTTACTTGGTTGGAGAGATGACAATTGGGCCTGGAGGTACAATGCAAGGCCCCACCTCCATGGAATTTCTATCTCGTAGGAGATATGACCCAGGCAACCAGTTGCTATCCAGATCATCTTTCCTGATCTCCCTTTGGGGATCTTGGTTCAATGCCACTCGATGTAGTGTCAACTGTGACACCAAGGTCTCAGAACAGCTGTCAATCAACAGCTGCAGGGCACAGCTCACTCAGGCAGAGCACAGCAATGCAGAGTTGCCTCCAGATACCACTGGTCATGCAGGAGATTTGGAGTAAAACCCAAGTATGTATCTCCAAGTGCTGTGTGTGCAGCAATGAAATTTCCTCCAAACCAACACACAATTTTCTATCTAAGCAAATCACCACAGAGTGTGCAAACCAAGGCATGCTCTTCTGATCTACAAATGCATTGCAATGTGAGAATACAATGCAAGATGGAGCAGACACTCCTTAGATAAAAAAATTCAATCCCAACACTGAAATTACAGCTGTGCTATTGAATTACATAAAACCAGGCCACTGCCAAAAACACTAGCATATGGTCATCCTCATGCAAACTGTAATGTGTTTGTGGCACAGGTTTCAGCAACAACTTTCTGATAACATCTAGGTAAGGCAAAGGGCTTAGGACAGAACAAGGACCATACCGTGTAAGTTAACTGGAGACAGAAAACCTGTTTTGGAGGGTTACCTTTGTAAAGTCTGGACACACCATCCACCTCAGAGATACAGAAAGTACTAGTATCATGAAACTGAAGTATGGCCTCCAGTCATCACAGTTCATTTGCTAAGTAAAGTGTGCATCTGACTTTCATATGGGTCCCTGAAATATTGCCAAGTACTTGGATACCACCAGGGCAAAGGCAACATTTTGAAGTACACAGAACCCTGATGCCCTCAAAATAGAGGTGATCTGACCATTCCTGCCCAAGAACGAAAAAGTAAGCAATTTCTGGAAGTAAAGATGGAAAAGAGATACTAAGGAGGGTTCAGTTGAAGACAGCTCCCAGTCAGGCAGGCAGGCAAACTAAAGAAGCCTCGAGATTATATCAGCCATGCATTTACAGCATTTATATTCTGTTTATACAAGTGAATTGTTTTCAGTAGGTAGGATTCATTACTTAAAATCCTTGCAACATGCCCATGCAACACAGCAAGAAAGGTTAAGGTTTCATTCCCAGTTTCATTCTCAGTGTAATTTGACAACAGCAAAAGCACTGTTCTTGTTCATTAGGCTAAATACAGACCTTGTCACATCAGTGGAGATGCTGAGGACACCAGGCTCTCTAAGAGTCCACCACAAGTTTTGGCATTATGTCTCTTCATGTGTGCATGATTCTCGCAACTGATGGCATGCAACAACTTTTATAAAATGGTAGTGGAGTTAATATTTGTCTCTGCCTCCCCAAGTACAAACTATACCCACTCCTCTCATCACATGTAGATAATGCAACCCATAGTAATGCCTTGAAAATCTGGAATAATGGCTGTAATCCTCAGAGTTTAAGGAGGACTGTGAGACTCAAGCTGCCCAGAGCTCCCATATAAGTAATCCAGCAATGAGACTACTCTGCTTCTGGCAAAGGATGCTTTATAGCACCACACAGGATGCAGGTGTGCTCAGTTTCTCGTATCCATTAGCTATGTGATCTGTCTTGCCTGAAAAACTAAGCAGAATCAAGTCAGACCAAATCACACCCTTTAAGTGTAACAGAGCCCTTCATCTCAAATAATACAACAGCATAAAAAGCAGGAGTGCTAGTGCAGCAGTTTAAAATATATTTTTGTACTGTACAAGAGTCACAGATTAGGAACACATTGCCAAGGGCTTAATCCTGTGCATTTCTGCAGCACACTGTGGTACTAACAAGGACGGAAGTGTGTATGATAGCCTGCTTGCTTCCTTCCACACTAAGTACATATCTCCATGGATGCCACACACGTGAAAAGCCCCCTGTGCAGCCCCAGGAAGTGCTGAACAAAATGCTCTTAAGGAGATGGTCAGATCCATTCACGCCAAGATTTCAGCTTCTCCTGCCTAGCCTTTGCTCTTCTGAGTAGTCTGGCTATGAATCAAAGCCCTTATGAGTGTGCAGAAGGGGGGAGTCCTGTTTATGCAGGGTCAACCCCTCTGTACTTAGAGTGGAAGCAGCAAAAACAATAAATGCAGACAGGCATAAGAAAAATCAGCATTTTCAAATGTAATAGCAAATTTGAGATTTCTAAAATAAGAAGTGGAAGAAAATTCTAATCATGACACAACAAGGCCCAAATCCCCATATAAGGGCAGGTTCAGTCTAGTAATTAGCCTGAAACAGCTCAACATTCAGTGAGGAAAACCACAAGATGTCACATCAGATGTCTGCTTTTGCAGCTCCTTCATTTCCATCACTAGCTGACCCAAAGATAAAGCTTAATTTAACTGGGCACTTCTACACACGCAGGGACTGCAACTCTCCAAAATGCAAGTACACAGGTTTGATGAGTTCCCGGGTAAGACGGAAGAGATAAGGGCTGTCACCCTGTTACCTGGTATTGGAATATGCAGTTATTCATATGTTATTTTATTTATTTATTCCACAATAATATCCAAAATCAGTAGTGATGCTGATGTTAAATAATTAAGTTTAGATACAAAACATAAGGAGATGCTGTAATTCCATTTTCAGACAGTTTTATCCTTAACATTATTCAGCTTATTAATAAAAAAAAAAAAAATCCGTTTAGCACAGTCATCTTTAGGGACTTGCATGTTTTAATCATCAGTTATAATTAGAATTAAAAGTAGAGTATAAATCAAGGCTTTTTTGAGGCGCTCTCAAAAGGCACAAAAAGGTTCCATTCTTTATTTGACTGAAGTGCACATTATGCCAAAGTGTTAATGAGAGCAAACAAGAGTAACTGAAATCAGTCTCCTGCTAATTTTCATAATTTGTAGTAGAACACTTTTCTAATTAATAATAGACTTCTAGAGACATCTATGTTGACAAATACACACAAGCTGCACTCCTCTACCTTTCTGTCATCTTTCCTCAGTGCTGATGTACAAAGTGCTCTCAGTACCTTTTTTTTCCCACAAGCAGGTTAAGCATTTAAAGCCTGCATTTTTCCATGAGTCTTCTGACTGCATCCCACTATTAGTGAGTCTACATTAGATACTGGTATTTCAAGACTGACGATGTCAGTAAGAAGTATACAATTCTACATTCAGATACATGCAGAAAGAAATGTGCATTGTATCCAGTTGCACCAGAGATTTTGGAGGAAATAATACATTATAAAAATGTATATTATTACTCAAGTCTAAAGTCTACAGCTTAAATGTGCTGCTTACATGCCAGTCAATGACAGCTGGTGACACCAGAGACCACTGCCCATATTCTGCAGGTCACAAAAGCCTTTGGGAGCCTTTCCGGCTACCCATCCTTCCTTGTGGCTGAGTTGCTCTGGTTAACTTTGTTTTACAATAGGCCTAGGAGAACTTTAAAAGTGAAGGGCAAATAGTCTTATAAAATGGGAAACCCACCAAAGATGAGGTGTATTTCCATGCTTGCTGTCTCTTTGCCAGGTGAGTGGCACCATATATAAGCTGTTCTTGTGCTTGTAAAACCTGTCTTCCTGTACACACCAGCCTTAGTAGTCAAGACTGAAAAATAATCTGCCTAGTAAGCAAAAAACCCCATTCATTTTTGCTCCTCAGATGTACTATTTGATTCTAGCTACTGCCCAGTTATAATCCATTTATTGTCTTCTACTGTGTAGCATGCTCTGAGCTGATGAAAGAGTTGCCTTCACTACTTGTTATTTACATGTTCTGCCTGCCTTTGTTCTAGCTCCCCAAACCCCACTATGTAGTGGCATGAACAAGTGGTACCAAACACTAGTAGGTGGCAGTGTACATTTACTAAACTACTCCGTGATGTCAAATCAACTGAATGTATTCCTCAAGTGTTGCTCACATCAGCACAGGCCTAAATTTAAAAGCATTTCCTTCACCCCTCTAAAACAGGCAATTTCATTTCATTATTTTAATTTATTTTAAAATCCTGTAATCTCTGTCAAAGCTCACCACTTTTCCTAGCTGCTCCAGCCCCCCACCCTGCCACACATACCAGAAACCCCTCAAGGAGCAGCAAGAACAAGAAGCAAGAGAAAAATGGGCACATCAATGAAAAGTAGGAAGGCAGCAATGCAGAAAAAGGCAAGAAGCCTCAAAAGTAACTGAAGATTTAGGATTTTCAGATCCAACAGCCCAGTCGTACCAGCTCTGTAAGGAAGATTTTCCTATTACTTAACTACATTAACTATCAACCTCACTTGTCCTTTGTAGCCTGAACCATTACTCATGTAACTAACATTAAAAAGTTTGTAGGCAGTGCCTTCAAAGATGTACGTCTCTCTCCACTGGCCCTTTGCACACAAACCTCGTTATCACTCAGTTAAAGAGTAGCATGAATCTCACAAGAAGCAAACAGGAAGGCAAAACAATACTTACTCTGAGAGACAATTCATAATGACACAGAGCTTTTCTAACAAGAACATACTGAATGTCTCTACCAAACCTCAGACAGCAGCTGGCTCTGATGAGAAAAATTATGCCAGAGCAGGAAGAATCTCAAACCTCAGAATACAAGGTTTCTTCATAGTATTTTTTTAAATCATTAATAAAGTGAATTATTCCCTCTGTGAAAGTTTTCAGCTTTTTTATAGTGTCTTTAATGTCAAGAGTTGCAGAAACTATTTGCATCTTAACAGGGATCTATTTGTGTACTCTCCTTCTGATGATGACTCTGCTTGCTATTAAAGTAGCTGATCCAAAACCAAGGACACACTTAATAAAAGCCGTTAAAGGCAGAACTTACTTAAAAGAAATATTTTTCACGAGTGGTTTTCTGGGATGTAACTAAAAATCATTCTTCATAGAGGTGGAAAGAGTAAGGAATAGCTTAGACTTTAGCAAGCACTAGGATGTAGTGAATAAGGCCAGGTTTAGCTGTTTCTATCTCAGTTCCTTTGGAAAGGGTATCCCCTGTATCACATGCCTCTCTCATCTCTAGTGACGCACACAGAGAGAAGCAGTTGCTCCTGTTTAGATACCATTAGACACCAGGCAAAAAAAGCATCACTTAGGAGGCAGTTCTTCTCATAATAATATTCTTCTGTTACAATTCCTTGCTCTCAGTTTATCCTAATCCAAACCTAGTCAGAAGAAGCAGGCAGTGCATTTAGAAAATAAATGGATTAATCAACAAATAAGTAAACACTGTGAGCCCAGGTGAAAAGGAAGAGAGATTTCTAGGGCATAAGAGTTTTACAGCTGTTCTTTGCCTTCTCGCCTACTCGGAAATCACCCATCAAGAAAGCACCTTGTGACCAAAGTGTCCCACATGAAGCACACCCTGATCTATTCAGAAATTGATCCCCATCCAGCACACACTGCAATGTCCATTCAGGCTGACGCTGTGAAGCATTCCCAAAGGTAGATTTTCAGCAGTACTGTTACAATTCTTTGTGTCCCTATCACAACTAAGTGACCTTTGGGAGAGGCTGTAGCTATAACCACAATTGCGAAAAATTAAAACATTCCCTCCCCAAATTCTTCACTGTAACTTCTGCTTTTCACTTACTAAAATATCACCTGCACCAAGCGCCAACTCGGAAGTTTCAGTAGATACCTTGTAACATTACATTGTTACCAAAAAAAGGAGAGGTGCCTAGATATCAGATGCATTTGTTCAGAAATCCCATGTGAAACGGTCAAGTGGAAACCACGGCATCCATAAAAACTTAGTGGAGACACACGTGCAGGGAAGATAAAACACCTGATCATAGTGCCACCACAAAGCAAATGGAAATGCACAGCAACAAATGAGAGAGAGGAATAGACGCTGGCACTAGGAAGATAAACGAAATGAAAAATGCTCTTAAAACTTTAGGGTACAAGTGTGACAAAGTTAGATGGCCTCAGCAGTGGGGGTTATTTAGTCAGATTCACCACCTCAAGGACATTTGGATTTTAGCATTTCTCATCTTTCCACTATTACCTCTGGAGATTTAAGCTTGTTCTAACAGCAGCATTAAAGGTGGAATAAAACAAAAATAGCATAGAATACAAATACTAATACATAGGACCAAGCACATCAGGAAGATACACAGCAGACCAGGTGTCTGCATTGCAAATGGGCATTGATACACTACAGATGTGAAATTTAAGGAATTCAAGTTAAGATCCAAGACGAACACAAAAGTAGTCTCAAAGAGCATTATTCTGTTCCTACTTCATGCTTTCCTTTTGAGTGTTGTCAGTTAGTCTGAACATTTCCATATGATCAACTGAAAAGAAAATGGAATTTGTCTGAAAAATCCCCAAATGCTGCGTATAAATGTACTATAGTATGTCTTTTTAACCAAAAAAAAATAATTCAAAGCCTTGGAGGAATTACTGTTCTAGAATCTCAAGAACTAAAGTATCAGCTTACTGCTAATGCACTATGCTACAAACTCCCACCTAAATGCAAATAAACACTGTGTCTTCTAGGCCAGGTAAACGAAATATCTTCTAACAATAAAAGATGTCTGTCAAATTTTCAATATAGAGATTAAAAGCATTCGAAAGGCAAATCTGAAACCCCCAACTGAAATACCACTATGCTTCAATTTAAACAGGTTACACTTCATGGTTATTATTAAGCTCTTCACTCAGCGTAATTTAAGGACCATTTTGATACTATGTTTAGAAAAAGGTGTCAAATGAAATACAGTTGTGCCAAGTCCAGAAACTTTGTGAAAATTAAGTCCTCTATGTAATAGCACACTATAGGGTTTCAGCTCAACAGCATTTTTACATAATTTTAATGGTGCCACAGTATTTGCCTCACAGACCTCCACCTCTATGAAAGTACTTCTACAGCATCCTTGTTCCTCTCAGCCACAAATGCTGCTGACAATTATTTACAATCACCAGTTTACACTACCTGTTTAACACAACTCATCCTGTAATGGGACATATGAAGCACATTGCTGTATGAGGTCTCTAGAGAAAACTTTCCTTTTTATACCCACAGCCCACATTTCCTTTCATGCTGACTTTTGACACTGAGGGCCAGAGAGGACTGATCCCTACAGCTCTCCTTATCCTTGTTAATAAAGAGAAAAGGAAAATGTTGGGCCAGCAGATGCCATCCACACAAGGAAGCAGCAGGTAGCAACAAATCAGTTGCATCTTCTGTTTGTTTTGTATGGTTCTCCAAGGGTATTGAAGATAACATAAGCTTGCAGATCATGTCTGCTGCACAATATCCCCCTAACCAGTTTTAGTCCGCTGTCCATTTGGAACCCTGTCTGGCAAAAAAGACAGAGAGCATAAATAATGTAATTTCTGCAAGTTTCATGAGAGTGAGGAGCATGGCAGTAGAGACATCCCATACTAGCTTCTGCAGTCAAGGAAAGAATCCAAAATAGAATTCAGCCTCTATTATTTCCTTTACACATGAAACAAGCTGTCCTTAAGAAATTATAAAGTCCGTTTAACTAGTAACTTACCCAAGGACCACCAGAGAAACCTCTTCCCACTATTTTCTGGAAGTACAGGGACTGAAATTTTCTGACTTATCAGGTCATTCTGCATTGGACGCAGGTATGCCATCACACAACCTCCTAGACAAGTAATACATTACTTATTACAGTTTCCTATTTGAAAGGGAGTGAGTTAGTTAAGGGGCCATCAATTAGTACTCAGGAAGGAACAACACGAAGACAGCAACCATTCTGAACAGCACAGATCTTGAAACAAAGAGTGCTTTTGAACTGGATACCTCTGTATTCAAGTCAGTATCTCGCTTCACTGAAGATCTACATTTGCTAGCAAGACATCCTGTTGACACCTATTCAATTGTGCCCTACTTTGGCATGACAGTCTGTTGCATTCTGCAGGGTTCAAGTGAGTGCTCAGATATATTCAAAGGATTATAAAGGTATGTATTTCAGGGCATTAGGCAAAAGCTTTGTTTCCAAGAACAAAATCTGAAAGGCAGCATCCCCTCCAGGACATGGCAAACAAAGGTACCCTAGAGACAGTCTCTGAGGAACAATGGCAATTCTCCACAGACAAGATGGGTTGGCATTTTAAGTGGGGGGATGGGTGAGTTCTCTGCTCCTTGTCTGGGAAACAAGAAGGGAACGAAGGTGAGGGTTGGCAAAAATGTTAGCAAGTTATTTAAGGATCTTTACAATGAGAAAAGTCTGTCACTCCCTCTACTAAATAATAGCATCAATTTCCTGTCAGGAAGTATGTAGTTTTCACAGTTCGTTCCCTTTCTTTGAATGGTTTTCTCCTAAACTTTGCTTTGAGCTATCTAACCTAATAAAAGCAGAACTTGATCAACCTCTCTGTTCAGGAACTGAGGAACCTCTCCTAACCTGTGAAGGGAAGGTGGGCTGCTTCAGGAAACGCATCACACACTGCAGTGAAGCATACTAAAATGGTCTTGGCACCTAAACTGGTTGTAAGACTAACTCTCACAGATCCCACCAACTTTTTAGTTTTTCTTTTTTAACTCAATGTATTTTCATGAGAGCTAGACAGACTGGTCTCATCTCCTTGTATCAACTTTTCTGTGCCCTAAGCTTCTTACTATAATAGCGTTCACGAGTGATATTGCATACACCAGCCCTCCTCAAAAGTTATTCTTGATTGCATTTTGCCAACTGGCCAAAAAGGGATAATGAAATTCAACATGTAAGCACTCCCCCAAGAGCTGGAGATTTTCACATCTGTCATATATTTACTATCCAAAAAAAAAGGCACTGTATTGTGCAAGGGCTAGGGCTCTGACAAACAGGATTGTCACCAGATGTTCCACAGCTGAGACTCTGCATAGCCTCAAGAAATGAGGCTAATCAGTGCAGGCCCTAAATAATTAAGTTACTATGCTTCACAAGAACTGCTGGCTGGTTAGAGGAGAATGATCACAATTCAACACTCTAGTGAGAGAAAGGCATAAAGAGCTCGAGTATTATACAGGAGAATGAGGAACTTGCAGTGTCTGTATACATGATCTTCATTTTGCACAGCTCAACTTGCCAGGCCAAGTCTTGCACATCCTCTCCTAAGCTGCTAAGGCAAGGTGGGCTGCTCCAGGAAATGCATTTCAGACAAGGAAACACTCCAGGCAATGCATTTCAAACATATTTCTGCCAGCTTCACCAGGGCAGAGAGTGCACAGGACCAAATGGAATCCACACCAAACAGACACCGAAATAGAGCAGTCCCGCCTTCTGGGGCCTGCTAGGAAGATTCTGGCACCAGTGCCACAAATCACAGCACATAGCAAGTAGTCTAAACCATTTGGGTTTCTACTAAACAGCATTCCTGACCCTATTTTTAATTAAGATCTCCAAGAACACTAAACAGAGACTACAGGTTCATTTATTTTGTGCCTCATCTCCTCCATTTTATTGCCTTTCACCTCTTTAAGGCTCCTGTGAATTCAGGTACGCAATCTGAAACAAGTATTGTAGTTGTTAGGATGCAAGGATGTGCTTCCAGTGCCTCATGACAACTCTTCTCTGTCTGGAGAGGTAACAATGCTAGGGACACATCAAAACTTCTTATAAAAAGCAGGTTATCAGCTCCCCAAATTTATGTCCAGACCTGTTTTGTCATAAGAAAGCAAAAAGGTAAGCAAGATGTTTCTTCCTTTTTTTTTTTTTAACGCCTGTCTGATATGGTAACACAAGACTTCCAAGCACTTTTGTCATCAGGGCTCAGAGATTCTAAGGTGTCTCTTAACGATACAAGTTCATTATGTACTTGGTATCTGGTCAAGAGGCAAATTTTTTTTCCCCAATCAAATTAAGGAAAACAACTAAAGATTACTAGATTTGGTTTTTAGTCCTCAGAATTGCTCTAGAGTAATATCCAGTATTGAGATTTTTAATTGTACGTGCTTATGAGATTACAAATTGCGATGGCGGGTCAGATTTAAAGTCACAACAAAGACATGAAGGCATATCAAATGTTCCTTGCATTATTCCAAGTTTAGCTACACCAGCTGTCTACAAGTTTATTTATACATATCACATGAAAATTGTATTTAAAAGTACATACACATGCTCATACATATACAAATACATAGACACAAATAAAATCAAGTGACCTGGATTTGCCTACAACTATTACAAGTAGCCATTCTTCCTTAAAAACATACTACAAATTATGTACACATAGAATTGAGCTTGATGCTGGTAAAGTACTGTTTGTTTGACAAAAAGGACTTGGGCATGAATCTCTCTTTCAGAGTGGAGCTGTTCCTCCACTGGAGGAATAAAGGGGATACCTGCCTGCAGAAACACCTACCAGCCCCAGTGCTGAATGCCCTGCTCCAGCAGAGGAGTGGACACAGATGATGTCTTTTGAGAAATGCATGGCAAGCAGCAGTTGGCACAGTTATTACAAGCCCCTGGCTTTGTGGAGCACCACTCTGGCTTTCGCTCCCTGCAGAGACACTGACACATGGATTTGTTATCCACACCTCCAACTGGAAAGGCATTAAGCTCCAGGCCCACTGTAACCTGACACAACTAGCACAGCCAGACAAACTGCCTTGCTCACAAACCAACAAGCACATTTCCCCCCAACCCACTGCAGAGAGAGGCGCTACACAAGATTGACACACCAAAGCCAGCTTCCTTTTTGTCATCTGCTCTCTTGATACTAAATCAGCCCTTACTGCAGCCCCCAGCATCTCAGTAATAGAAACAAAACACTGCAAATTAAAAAATGGAGACAGATCTGCAGCAACAAGAGCTGCAGGGGGTGCTGGGGGTGGGGTACTAAATCAAATTCTCATTTAAAATCAGCAGCACTGACAGACTTCTAATTGTTTCTAAAACAGGAATCTCCCAAGAGAATAAGGACCAAGTGCAACACTGTAGTTCTTATGGCTGGGTGAGCAACCTACAGTCTAGTGAACTCACTGCAAGAACTAAGATTTGAGAGATTAATCCAGGGTAAAATCCCTCCCGTTACACTCCAGCTTTTCCCAGAATAACTCCTCTGGGCTGAGCAAACCAGATTCAAAGTGCAGTTACATGGAATCACTGGGATTTGGATTAGACCCCAAAAACTCAGTATTAAAATGCAATTTATCTACAGGTACACATTCTGGAGATTTATAAATAGAAGACAACTTGACTAAGCTTCTAAAATCTATCAGGCATCTCAGTTTCTAACATATAATGGTATAGGAGCGAGTGGCAATAGCCAAATTACATATTTCTAGCTCTAACCTCTTCCTCTGCCCACTCTAATGCACAGCCTGTCTCGAAACGGATGTTTAGCATTCATGAATCTTACATGAAACAAACTAACCACTCAGGATAAGTAGGAAGGGACTCAACATTATTAGGCATTGCAGAAAGCAACCGAGCAGAGTAAAGGACAAGGAAATATATAAAAGTAGATGTCGGCCTGATTACAATTTCTTGAATTTATGGAATGCATTCAATACTGTACCATAACTAAAAACACACCAGCCCAGGCTTACATTCTCTACAATGGGCAGATTGAAGCATCTGGGTGGTATCAGCTAAAAACCTATTGCACATCCCACAAGCAGTAGCAAAATCACAACACAACAGTGATGGTCCTGCCAGGCACTGGGAGGTTGCCCAGCACAAAACCATTCCATGAAACCAGGGAAATTCAAAGTAAGGAAATCTTCTCAACTCTCTTACATGTTTTTAATTTCTTCCCTTACCAGAGCATCATCTTTCCCAGATGAGTTGCTCACCAAGCAGCAGGAAAGTCTTCCAAATTCACATGAAACTAAATAACCAAGCATATTCAATTCAAGAAATCACAATCAATAAAGGAAAGAACTGAACAACAGTGAATATGCCATGGGATAATGTCCTGGCTTAGGGGTTTTTGCTGCTTTGGCAGCGAGGGGGTTAACAGCTCAGTTCTTGCCTGGGCCTCAGCGCTGCCATGGCATTCAAGGTCATAGAAATAGAGATGTCTCTGTGAATAAACATATTTGGGAGAGAAGAAGAAAAAAATTTAGTAGCAAGATGTAGTGGGCCAGAACAGAACTCGTGTGGAGAAGCTGAAAACTATGAAGGCCCACTCAGGCCCACAAGAGAACGGGTAGGAATGTTCTTCCAGGCATCCCGCTGCTGCTTGTGAATTGGACCGACCATGGTGTAAACCTATGGACTAGAGAGAGAGAGAGGAACAGTGATGCAGAATCCNTTCCAGTTTTGTTTTCCAGTTTTTCTCCTCCAGGAGAGGTTGTGGTGAATCTCTGGCATCCAGCCAGGGTCAAACCACAACAGATAATAAACATCACCTGGATATAGGACTGTCGTGTTGACAAAATGGACGTTAAAAATTTCTGCTAGGGAAGCCGCAGTTTCATCTGCAATAAAGAGCTGCTTCTTGCTGGGCAAAGGGTGTTCTTCCTAAAAACAAAACATCAGGTCTGCCCAGATCTTGTGGGAGCAGGTTAGCAGCAACTGTGGAGGAGGTGCAAGAATGAAGGTGGCCATAATTCATTCCCTCACTGTCACTCTTTTCCTATTTTAGCTTAACGCACTTCAAAATGCCCAGCTTAAATGCATGAGAGAACTAGGTCCAGAGAACTAGGTCCAGAAACCTCTCAGAAGTATTTTTTTCCTATCCTATGGTTTAAGTTTATTTGAAGTTATTATGAAAAGAAACAGAAATGACAACCTATCTGGGGACATACATCCTGAAAAGAAGTGCTACAGCCGCATGGGAAGGATGGGCATATCCAGCTCTTGCACTTTGAAAACACAGTCACTGATGGAAAGGATGGCTCTGCCCTAGTGTTATGCAGCTACTGTGAAGTCTGAAGCTACGTTCAGGTCCCACACTTTTCCAAATATCGGGGAATAGATGCATGGCCCCAACCACCAAACCCCTTTATTCAATCCAGAAGAGCAGGATCTCTCCAACCTCCTGTCACCTACACCACATAAAAGCTTTATTTGGAAGTTTAGCATTAACAATGTAGGTGGAATTGGCAATTAAGCAAATAAGTCTCTATGTTCCCAGTGAGGTAATTGTGCAATGGGTGAAATCAAACAGGGAATGAGTGGGAAGTCATCTTCCCTATTCATCAGGATAAGGAAAAGGAATCTGCTCACTTCTGCTTCTATTTCTTTACTACACCAGCCTCATTTAATCCCATCTTTTCCCAAACCAGTTGCTTTGGAGTATCTTGCATGTCTAGGAAGACGCAGGACAAGACATCTTCTCGCATGTAGATAGTTGCAGATGTGAAAATATTCCTGATGTTCCATGGTGCCTCTGGGTATTGGGTACAGCCATCTCTTAGTCATGTTAATCAGCTTTGACTCACTATAGTTTTCCTGGTTCCTTGGGATTATTAACTCCAAAAGGATGTATAAAAAGATTATTCTGATGTGTTTATTTGGAAAAGTCAGGTGAGATTTTTTGAACATTCATAGGTCCGCTATCTACATGGATTCCTGACTCATGTGACTTGCGCAGACTCGACTCCCCGCGAGTTCTGGACCTTGACTGTACTGCAAAATATTTTTAAGGCATTGATAACTCTCTTATATTTCCTCTCCAATACCACCCAAACCATTTCCAGGTTGACTTATTGTCGTGGTTTGACCCTGGCTGGATGCCAGAGATTCATGCACAACCTCTCCCTAAAGACAAAAACTGGAAAAAAAACTTATCACAGGCAAAACAAGGCAAGCCACAAGTGAGAAATATAAAGGATTTATTTATTAACTAACAAGAACAGAGCTTAATGTGAGAAGCATCATTTTAAAGGCAACCTTTTCCCCCCACCCCTCCTTCTCTTACAACAGATCTCATATTCCCTTTTTCAACCAGGAGACAAAGGGGGAACAGGGGTAGGGGTAAATCCAGGCAAGTTGGTATTTCTGACCAGATTTAGGGTAGGAACCATATCTCCGCCCTTCCATAAAGTTCTCTCTCACGAGAGAAAAAGTCTTCCATGACCCTTTCCCAAGTGAGATCTCGGCCCAGGGACACAATTCTTCCATTCTCTGTTGTCCGAGAGTCACAGCACAGGATGCAGTTTTTAAAGTGCTACTTCGCTGCTTCATTATGAGCCCATCCCAAAGTACATCAATCAGATCCTACCACAATGCAATTCTGTCACAAAACGTCTGTCCAAAGGATCTCTGCCGAGCTCAGCTCTAGTTCCATGTTTCTGGGCTCTTAAAACATCTGCAGCTGTTGCAGCATGATTCTCCATCTTCAGTTGTGGCCTCAGGTGGATTCTGCATCGCTGTTTCTCTCTCTCTATTCCATAGGTTTGCAGGTAGACAGTCTGCTTTCACTATGGTCCATTCTACGAGCAGCAGCGAGACACCTGGAAGAACATTCCCATCCCTTCTCTGATCCGCCTGGCGGGCCCCCCATAGCTTTCAGCTTCTCTGCTCCCCACACATGCCCTGCTCTGGCACATCTACTTTCTGTGACTAACATTTTTTTTTTTCTTTCTCTCATATGTTGTTCACAGAGGTGCTGTTATCTTCTTCTGATCTTGAATTACTGGCAGCAGCAGAGGCTCAGGCAGACGTCGTCTGCCCCCCTCGCTGCCAGAGAAAAAAAAAACATTCAAAGCAGAACACTTATTTTTCCCCAACTCATAGCAGAGCAGGCATACCAGCTTGGTCCTTCAGATGCTCTTCCAAACTGCTGTCAACAAACTGCCCTGTCTATTTGTTCAGCACTCACTAGGGGCAAAGCCAAATGCACTGGCCATAATAAGAGCATTTGACACTTTTATAGCCTGAACTGGAGGAAGTGTGGAAGGTTCAATGGACTGGTTGCAAGCTAAGGTTTCCAGATCAAATCAAGACTAGGTCACAAACAAAGAAACCTGGTCACCTAACTTAGCAACTGCTTGGCAGCTGATACAAAATGAATAGGTATAAGTTACATCACTTTTTTTAGACTGCAGATGTCTGCACCACAACATCCATTCATTACCTAGGGTTAATAATGACACAATTTCTCAGGGTGTGACAAAACCTCTTGTTGCCCAGAGCACCTTACACCTCTTTGTGACAAGATCCGAACTGCACTTCACACATAACTTTTCTTAAAGAAGTTCACTAATAAAAAATACTTTTACAATCACAGTAAAATATAATGGCAATTAAATTATAGTACAATAATTCACACTTGACTGCACAGAGGCCATTTGGCCTTCATCTTTGTGTCTGAATGTGCTGGGCGGGAATTACTACACTATAATTCACATGCTGTCAGTTCTCACGGCTTAACTAACACTTAAAAGAAATCAGAGCACACAGACTTGGTCACTAGAGATGAGAAATCAGTCTTGTCAGGAAACGGTTACAAATGCAAGAAGTACCAGAGGTTGCAGGCCTGAAAGGTAACAACTTCCCCCTACTGCTGTGAGGGCAAACACATTTTTTGCTGCTGTAGTTCAGAAACCTCCAGGCCCTGCCGCTGTGTATCATACATATTAAGAACCATCAAATGGTTTGGGTTGGAAAGGACCTTGAAGATCACCTAGTTCCAAGGCCTCTGCCTTTCGCTAGATCAGTTTGCTCAAAACTCCATCCAACCTGGCCCTGCGTATTTTCAGGGATGGGACATTCATGACTTCTCTTGGCAACCTGTTCAGTGCCTTACCACACTCACAATGAAGAATTTCTTCCAAGTATCTAATCTAAACCTATCCTCTTCCAGTTTCAAGGTATCACCCCTCTGCAGTTGTCTTGTAGGTCTCCTTTCAGGTACTCCAAGGCTGTTAGGTGTCCCTGGAGCCTTCTCTTCTCCAGATTAAGCAACCTCAGCTCTCTCAGCCTACCTTTCTAGGAGAGGTGCTCCAGCCCTCTAATCATGTCCATGGCCATCCTCTGGACTCATTCAACCAGGTCAATGTGCTTTGTATGCTGCAAAACTCCGAGCTGGACATGGTATGCCAGGTGGGCTCTGATCTGCTAGCCACGCTGCTTTTCATGCAGCCCAGAATACAACTGGCTTTCTGGGCTGCAAGTACACATTGTTGTGTTATGTTGAGCTTCTCATCTACCAGCACCAGTAGGGCTGCTCTCAATCCGATACCCATGCAGCCTATACTGTGTCTGTGATAGCCCCAGCCCAGCCATAGCACCTTGCATTTGGCTTTGTGGAATCTTATGATGTTCCCATGACCCTTCTTCTCATGCTTGTTCAGGTCTGTCTGGATGGCATTCCATCCTTTAGGCATGTCAACACATCAAGCAGCTTGGTGTACCTGACAAACTTGCTGAGGGTACACTTAATCCCTTTGTCTATGCCACTGATGAAGACATTAAATAGCACTAGCCCAAGTATAGACCCCTAAGGGTAGAAGATCTTATTTCCTACACACAGTAGGAGGATGCTATGAGCAGACACACTTGCCAAAAACCAAAGACAAAATAAAAATAACATCAGAAAATCCCCTTAAAATCTACGTCCTTATTTAGTATGAAATGTAGACATTAAAGAAGTAAGTCCACACACAGAGCTCTGCACTGCCTAATGGCTTAAGCAAGAATTATATACTGTATAGAGAGTTAGAAAGGTTGAATTTCACCTTCTATCAGCTTATAGATTGGTCTGTCATCAGATGAGAAACTTAATACTCTCTATTTTAGTATATTGCTGCTAATGAAAGCACTGCAGTATAGACATAGAACAGCCATTCCCTTTTATCAGGAAAAGCTTTCCTCGATCACTTGTTCCACTACAGAAAAGGTGGCATGGCTGCAGGTAATACAAATTGCCAAGAATAGCAAACAATATAAATATTTCAAGGATGATTAGTCTTTAAAATACTGAAGTTAAGCAGAAGCCTGGATGTCAACTTGGCTATTCCACAACTAATAAAGTATGTATCTTGTATTTCATCGTGACTATATAAGGAGTATTGTAGTAAAAGGCAATTATCCACCATTCACTAGCTAACATAACACTTGTGTAAGTATAAAAGAAACACAGTATGTATTTTAAGCAGACAGTATTTCCACTATATTAAAATAGTAGTGAGGCAAATGTTTAGCTCACATTAAACAACACTCTGTCACCAAGGACCAGCTTGCTAGCATCCTATATTCCCCCAAGATATATAATGCTGCTTGCTTTAAAAGAATCATTGTCACCAGGCAACTACCAGTGCTGCTCAGTAATAAATATTTCCAATGTTCCCACAGAAACTGGCTCGGCATCTGGACCTGCTAATGCCTAGAGAGATCGGCTTGACCGTGAGTGCCATCTTTTCACAAAGATGCTGCCCTTCACCACGGTTGTCTCCCAGAAGCATTGCAAAGATGGTGCAGAAGCTCAGAGGATGAGAACAGGACAGCACACAAGGCTCTATTCCTTGCTGCTACAATGACTTGAAAAGACCCCAGATTTAATTTCCTACTCTGTGAATGATACATTAGTTCAGCCCCATCTCAAACTAATTTTTATATGGAGAGACAAGATGGCATCTGTCCCTAAAAGAAGGAAGGTCACTTTACAGCTATGCCATGAGCCTCCATAAACAAACCCTTGAGGGCAACTAATCTTTTTTTGAAGTTTAGAATTGGGCCAGTAGCATCTGAAGTCCTGCCAGTTTGGTGCCGTCAAGTACCAGTACTAGGCCTTAAGCTTCATAACAATGCCAGGCTTCAGTACTTATCAGGCTTTGTCTGAACTACAACCTATTTTCACTTAAATTTAGCTCTATCACCAAAGTTATTTAACAAACTTTTGCAGAAACTGCAACTTCCCTGGGATCCAATAATTGTCGGCTAGCATGTCCTAGCTGCAATAGCAAAACTTCTCTAATGTCAGATGGTCATGGGTTTCTAAGTAGTTGGTAGACTGCCGTTTCGGATTCAGTATGAAAATACTGAATCATATTCACACAAAAGGCTGAAGGGAAGTAATCAAGCATCTGCACGATGCTTAGTTACCAGCTGGGCTTAAATCATGAAACCTATTGTTTGTCCTGTAATTTCAGCCAGGTTTTGTTTACATTATTGTTCTTAACTTGTTCTGGCTTCAACTTTGCTTAGCTTTGGCCAAATGTGTGCTTCTAACACCAAAATCACACTGTATATCAAGAAAAAGATTAAGAAATCTAAGTCATTACAGTAATGACTAACTAAGCCCATGGATTATCAGGGGTGAACAGTGTGCAACCCATTAACAAATACAGAGTTAAAATACATGGAAAATAGTTGCAAGCAGCTGCAAGACCAGGAGTAACCAAGCCCCACAACTGACAGCACACTTTGCCCAAGCAGGAACCAAAATGCTGAAACCTCACCCTCATGACAACTGGAAGTCAAGAATTTAGCAGTAGAGAAAAGGGGTAGATTGCCATGCCAGTTGATTTCTTTGCATTTGTAACAATCTCCAACAGAAACTGAGCAGTTTAGATTATTGCTTTAATTGGAGTAATAGGAAGTGTTTGCCCATTTTTAGATCACACTATCAAAAGAAGTAGAGTAATAACACCAAACTCATTCTTCATTGCCCATCATGAAATTATGCAGAAAATACAATCATTGAAAAATATTCTTCAAATAAATAATAATAAAAACCCTGCTAGTATGATAAAGATCTTGGCATACAACAGGCTTTCAGCCCTTTTCCAGAGCCTAAAATAAGTCACTTGCCAGGAGAAGTGCAAAATTTCACCCCACAGTGTTCACTGTACTATCCTTCCTATCCTGCACGTAACAGCATGCAGTTTTGAATCCTTTTATTTCTATTATTTTTGTCCAGCAGTCTGGAAGTCTTAAATCTCAACTCTCAGCCACACATAAGCATGACAGCAACGTGACAGAGCAGGTGTACATTTCTCCAGGCTTGCAAACTGAGCTGTTGCCTGTCACGTCCATCTCATTTCAAGTGAACTTTGACAGTGTTCATCTGTGGGTAAAGAGAAATCTGCTTTGTCTGGGGTCAAGGGGAGGAAGGCTGATGAAGATGAGAACAGCTGCTCATTCCAGAAAACACTTCTGTGAAATCCACCTGCTACAGGGAAAAAGGATCAGTTTGCTCAGGTGTGCATGGGGTAACACAAGTCAAGGAGCACTTTCCTGGAGTCTAGACCTACAGAGGCTTCTAGAAATATTCCAAAATGCTTTCCAAAACAGCAAAAAGAAGGCAGGGGTACAAGAGCTCTGTCCATAGGAGAATCCTTGCAAAGGATGAAAAAGCCTTTGCTTTTGCTGTTATTGCTGACGGTTTTATTTTATTCCCCTGTACTGTTGCTTTCTGTCTTGTCTAATTATCTGATTTTGTATAACATGTTTGGTTTTATGCAACAGATGGATTTACAGGCTTTGCTATAGCTTGGAAGAGAGTATAGCTCAGGGGGGCTTCTACACTGCTCTAGGTTGTGTCACATATGCAAGTTCTAAGCTATTTTCCATTCAAGTCAAAGGAAACAAGTAAAGAAAGCATCCACTACTAAATTGGCTATAATCTTAAGTATTTCACATGGTATAAAATTTTTGTGAGCTATGACTCAAAGCAGTCTGAGCAAAACACCAGACAGTACTGCGCTTCTGCATTTAGGATACAGCAGATTAACATCATCACTGAGGAACTACAAGGACTCATGACTTTTTCCCCTTCTATGATTTCTACAGCTTATCAACAAGATGACATTGTACCAGGGAAGTATTCTGGAAGATTACTTTTCATCTTGCAGATCACTGAAGTATACACCCTTTGACTCCACACCTGTCATCACAGCCCAAGACACAATATACTCCAAGAAATCAGATAGCTAAAATAAAAAAAAAACCTCCCTCAAAAAAACAAACGACCAAAACAACACCACCACCTCTTCAATTCGAGATCACTGGTCTAAGAAATCTGTCTATAATGCAGCTACGACTACAGATGAAGAGGCTGCATCGGGAAACTCAAAACATGAATGAGACACAGCAAGGTCAGCCTGAAAAAGCCATTTGTATCAACTCCAGCGATCACTACAGGACAGGAGTTATTCCAGATCATGAAACAGGAATTCAAATACTTGAGTCCTGTTAAACATAAATTATGAATGCCTTCTGCACTCAGTGAAAAAATATTACTAAAAAAAAATAGCAGGTCTTAACTGAGTTTTCGAACTAAGGTGAGGCTGTGGCACGTGTTTCAACAAATACAGTGAATCTCCAGTGCACCGCGACCTCTCCATTACGACCCCGCCCATTTGCAAGGGGAATCTCTCGCAGTTTGGCTTCAGCTGTCTGCGAGTCCGGCCGGCTGGCGCATGCGCGCTGCCTCTGCTCTGCTGAGGGGCGGTGCCGCAGTGCCTGTGGGGCGGGACTCACCCCGCCCTGCAGGGAGGGGGGCTCTCAATTGTGGTGTGGTGCTCCTGTCCCTGACGTGGGAAACTGAACGAAACTCACGAAAGTGAGGCAAGCGAGGGGGGACAAGTGCTGGGTGCTGGGAGGGGGCAGCTGTCTCTGCCCTCTGGGACCGTACGGGCAGCACTACCTCTCCCGGGAAGTGTGGATGTTAAAGGGAAGGAAACTCACGATACCGACCCAATCCGCCCTCTCCGGGGACACACCTTCCCCGCCGCAGAGGAATGGCAAGCATGCATGGTGGCAGCAGCCAGGTTTCTGAGCCCCTTCTAACTCGGGAGCGAGGGAGCGCTTGGGAGCCGGGGCGAGGGAGGAGCGGCACAGTCGCGGGGCACCTGGACTGGCCCCGTGGAGGGCCCAGACTGGTGCCCTGGCCCATGCCTGGCCGTCCCGGCGCGGGCTGCCAATGTGGGGCCGCCCCACGAGGCTGGAGTGCCCGGGAGCGAGCGCCAGGGCAGGGGGAAGCGGTGCGGGGGTTTGCGCTGTGAGCACACAGTCACAGCGGCCTAGAGAGGCCCACAGATTCTCGGGGTGGCGGGGGTCTCCCGAGTCAGAGGGGGCTCAGAAACAGTTCCCTTTGCTTCCCCGTGCTCAGCAAGTCTGAGGGGAGAAGCAGAAAAGTGCCCGGAGCCCTGCGGAGTTCCAAGGGGTGGGGCAATGGGCGTGTCCTGCATGCATATTAACGACCTGCAGTTCTTTGCGAGGTTAGGGTTTTGCGACTGCATTGGCCTGTCCCTTTCCTCACTGTCTTCAGGCTGGAAAAAAACCCTCTGCATTGATACCAGGTTGCCATTCACCATAGAAAGCCTTATGAAGGCACTTTCAGGGAGAGAGGCAACAAACAAGAGCATCTGAAAGCAGCCATCAGATATTCAGTCTCTGATTTCAAAGCCTCGGAAGCCCAATTAGATTATTTAATCTGACCTTCAATACAACTCTGACTTTTATGTACACATCCTTCAGTCTACATGGGAGACTGGATAGGTTTGACTGCCCAGTGCTAAGCTGATACCAAACATACTTGAACATTACACAGCTAAACTTTCTCCCTTCATTTAGTAACAGGATCATACCACCCTCAAACAATAAGACATGTGACCTGTTCGGCACCTGCTTCCCCCCAAAACGGCAATGTGCCGAAGTCCTGAGGTGGAAGCTGTATCCTGGCCACTCTTAGAAATAAAAACAGGGAGAATGAACACATGTTCTTAGCCCAGACCAAAGGCCTTCATTCTTCACTGTTCAAAGGTGGCTGTGAGCCTCTACTGCACTTTCACTAACAATTTATAGGGATCTGGTAACACTCATGTGTGGGTTAGAGATGCGATGATCAGATTTACCACAGATTTAAAACCACCACAGCAAACACCCTGTACATTTTGTCTTAGAAGAACATGAAGAGTAGAAGTATTTCCAGGCACCCAGTTTCTGCATCTCTGGCATTTGTTCATCTGTAGCACAAAACAACTCCTAGGATACTTGTGACATTTCCATTTACTGCAATATCAGGCAGGACTTTCCAGCTGCAGCAGCACTGAGAATTTAAAATAGAACTGCAAGAGGTATATTTAAATTGTTAATTGTTTTAACTGTTAATACTGTTTAATTATAAAGATTCACAAAACATTTACCATTTAACTTTCCTGGAAAGGAATGGAGAGCACCTTTCCTAATAGCTCTTTCATTCCACTCTAATTGGTCAACTCAGTTTGAATATTCATTCTAATTTTCAAGTTAGTGAGGAGATTTGCTTGAATAATGATAGTACAGATAACCTTTGTGCCAAAAGGTGTTATATAAGCAGTCAGGTTGTGATCTCTAGATATGTTCTGCCAATTACATACATGGCAGTTTTTAATCACCTTCTCTGCTTTGAAATTTTGCTCTAATGTCTTACCACATACACAGAGGATCAGGTTGTAAAGCACAAAAAGCCTGATAAATATTTTAAAAGCAGGAGCCCAAAGCTTACATATAGGGAGTCATGTTCTTTACAAACATGCTTCCACTGACCTGTAATTAAAATGAGATCCCTGGGGGAGTTCACTTTCCATTTAGGTGACAGGAAAATCACGCAGTTGTATTTTCTGAAGCTCTGCTCTGATCATTTAGAAACCATCATTTCTAACAGGAGCTCCTGAACCCTTCAGCATTTGTGAAACCTGGCAGCTCACTTCTGGGGCGTACATTTGGGGTTCTCACACCAAAAGAGCCCAACCTCAGGCCACAAACTCTTGCTTCAAAGAATTTCACGTAACAGATTTCACTTGAAAATTTCCTGGGTAATAAAGAGACCAGACTTTTCTGCTAGAGCTCTGTACTGGGTTTGCATGGACAAGGTTTGGTAGTCGGGGCAGGGGGAGGCTACTTGTGCAAGAAGTAGCTTGACGTTTCCCCTATCTCTGACAGAGAGAATGCCAGCTCCACATGGACCTGCCACTGGCCAAGGCTGAGTCCGTTAACAACTGTGGTAGCACCCCTGGGATAACTATTAAGCAAGTGGTCTTCACTCCCCCACCACAGTTCATGGAGCTCCACAGTGGTGGAGCAGATCCACCTGCAGACTGTGGAGGAGGCTGTGAACCCCATGGAGAGCCCACACTGGGCCATGCTACAGCCATGTGGAGAGAGCAGACCACCCTGGAGCAGGTTTACTGGCAGGACCTGTGACCTCATGAGAGGAATCCCATGCTGGAGCAGAGGATAAGCATAAGGGGTTCTCCCTCTGAAGAAGAAGGAGCAGTAGAAACAAGGTGTGATCAACTGAACCCAACACCCATTTCCCTGTCCCACTGCACTGCTGAAGAGGAGGGAGAGACAACTGGGAGTAAATTGAGTACAGGAAGAAAAGAGGGGTAGAGGTAAGATGCTCTTAAGATTTTCCCTTTATTTCTCATTACCCTCCTCTGATTTGATTGGTAACAAATTAGTTCTTCCTGAAGTCAAGTCTGTTTTGCTTTTGATGGTAATTACCGAGAGATGTCTCCCTCTTCTTATCCTGATTAACAAAGTTTTCATCTCACTTTCTTCCCCATCCACTTGAGGAGGGGAGCAATAGAGCACCTTCAGTGGACACCTGGCATCCAGCCAGGGTCTGCCCACCACAAGCTCATCCACCTCTGCAGCAGTGCATCTGGGCCTAACAATTCATGCAGTTCTCAGCTGCAGCCTAGCGCTACACCTAGGGACTCCACACAGTGCTGGGTGTGTTACACAGTGTGCCAGGCTAAGGCAACAATCCTGGTTGTGGTTCTCTTTGGTGCAGAGTCCTTGAGGTTATGGCAGCCTCAGTCTCGCAAGCAGAGCATAGAAATATCTACTGCAATGCATGAAAACACAGTTTAATGCGATTGTGAGTAAAATCCAACGCTGGAGCTGTGGTCAAAGCAGGACATGCAGCCCCTTAACTGCACAATACTCAGAAGGGAAATTTATTTCCATGCAGAGGCCAGGAGAAACAATCCCAGTGACATACAGCCAACAGAACAGGCCTAGGAACGGAGATAGAAAGTCTGCCTTAAACGTTTTTGTTACTGGGTTTAGCTGCTATATTATGTGTCACCAGAGTTCTTTTGTTTAAGTACTTAACTAGTCACAATGTAGCCTGGGAATTCAAACACCTGAGATGGAAGGGAGAAAAATCAACATCCTGGAAAAAAACCCACACCATCAAGAATTCACGCCGATAAAATCCTTGCTATTTTCTCTTCTCTCTTCCCTTCCCACAAACAAATTTACAACATCTCTCACTCACCATGAACTATCGGCGTTAAGAGCATTGTGAAGAACAGTAGCTGTGATGACCACATGACTGTGAAGGAGGGCTTGAAAGTATCCCAGCAAACAAGGGTTCAAACAAAAAGGTGAGATCCTCCTGTACTTGCTTCCAACAAATAAACTGTTGTCCTTCAATTCACATCCAAAAAGGGGGGGGGAAGCAATCAAAAATAATAAAAAAATCCCACAGTCAGTATCCAGAGTCTGAGACCTACAAATGAGAAAGGAAAAAAATGCAGTTAGTAAAACAATAAAAGATAGGTATTTCCAATGTAGTCTTGCTGTGTTTCTTTGCTGCCAGCAGCTGTAAAGGCAAATGGTCCTTCCCCCTCCCCGCCTCCCTTCAGACGGATGCACATTCTTACATAAAACAGGAATTAAAAACTTATCCCTGTGCAGAGAGCTAGTTTATGAATAAACAATGCTCTGTTTCCTCTCTCAAAACAGGGCTCAAGACAGCAGTTTTGAACAACAGTGCCCACAGGTCCAGACAGGCTTGAAAGTTGACTAGAAAAAACAATTCCATACACACTGCATCTTAGTATGTATAAGTACATCATATCTAATACAGGGTCAGAGGAAGCAAAGAATAAACGCAAGCTCCTAGAAGAATACAGTCACTAAACTACCAAGACAGGTTGCCTAATCAGTCTAGGCCATTCCTGTGAGCATGCATGGATTGCACAGTGCTTTAGGAGCAAATACAATTCAGTTGTGCCAGAGCTGCAGTCTCTGCTCTCCCCCTCCCCTTGAAACAGAAACCTTTTTTCAATATAGGTTAACATATCCACAGCAATTCAGCTAGTTTCAATGTAGAGAATAAAGCACACAAATAACAATCCTGCTTTTTCTCTAGCCTCCTGCACGATGTATAATGCAAGTAGACATGCTGGCCAAGAATTACCTATGCAAACACCTGCTATATGTCCTGAAAGACTCAGACAGAAGCTGAACCCAGCCCTCCCCCAGGTACCCAGACATTGCACTCTTTGGCAAAAACCTTCCACTCTTTTTTATATTTTCACATGCTTTTGCTGCAGAGACTGATGGCAAGATACCAGGCAGTGGGTTTAAGAACATAGTTTGGGAGTATTTCCACTGATAAGCCTCTTTTTGTTTGAGGCATCCTGTATGACTTATGATCACTGAATCTGTACCAGGCTTTAAACTGGAATCTAAAGTCATCCTTACCCTGTAACTAGTTACTTTCTAGTCACTGCCAGTGACTCACTCCTAGCCGAGCTCTGCAGTTATTTATTGTGGAATGAAAAATAATGGTCTCATCCAACCCACATGCTTACAAGAAAGCACAGGGAAATCTAAATTCATGCCTGAATAGAAACATTTAACTGGAGAATGTATTCCAGTTTTCCATCATTTTAATCACTGAAGAAGAGGCTAGATGGCCACAGTCACTCAAATTTGGCAGTAAAAAAACAACTACATAGATTTAAACCATGGCATCAGTTTGAAATTCATCTCCCCATTGACTAGGACATGATGAGGAAATACAAGGAATTGAAAAGTTCTTTACCTATCTGCTCTGAACTCCTTAGACTCAGCAGTCTGTTCTAAATAAAAATCTCTCCAAAAATCTCTGATCAACAGAAGTTATTCTTCTCTAAGCAAAGAAGCTGTTTTTGCCAACTTTTGTTCGTACCCAAAGCCCAATCTGAGCCAAAACTGTACAAAAAACTACATGCCATTGTGATGCGGGTATATTTCTGGATGTTTGGCATGACAAAGTGGCCTTTGTTTTGCTTCCTATCTTTACTGATCAACTAAATCAAACCCTACATTGTTCAGAACCAAAGTCTATAAAGAAGCTGTTTTGTGGGGGTTTTTAATAATATATCTTGCACTGCCAAGATTTTATTCTCCCACTCTAGTCTCCTCCCCAGTCTGTCCCTGAAATTTAATAAATGTAGCATTTAGTTGCCATTGCTTTTTTCCTCATCTCTGTAACTGGGGTGACTAAATAGCCCAAGGTCAATCTGCAGTCAAGTGGCTCCTTTATAGACATCCTTGAAATTAAAACTTTGCTCATGCTGGGACTAATCAAAATGGTCACTGATAATATTTAAAGCCTATTTTTCAAACAGGGACAAGCCCCATGAATATTTTAAAACATACATTTTGAACAGAGATCAAGTTTTCCATGTATATTTTAGGAGGCTACCAGTACACAAACTACCCCACTGGCCATTATTTATGCATACCTTTTCTACAGTACCCTCTGAAAAGTTTTAGAGGTGAGAAGCTTTATGTGCTATCAAATTTGAAGAGGCATACAGAGATGAGTGAAAGGTATCCAACTTGAGGTACACTTCTCTAAAGCAAAAACTCAGGCAGTGAAAGAGTAAAGGTTTGTTTTCCGATTTTCATTTTTTTAAGCTGAATCAGTTCTGAATAATCTAAGTCTGTTAGAAAGAGATAACATTATAGTGCAGTAAAAGGGGTTTGGATGTAAACTGAAGAAGTCACAAATTAATTAGGTTCCCTATCCCAGAGAAGGGATAATTGTCAACAAAGTATTTACACAGCGGGTTTTAAAATTGTTTTCATCTGTCTCTATATTCCTACATAACAGGATTCATGATTTTTTTTCTATCATTGCATGGGCTGGCGCTGAATGAGCAAAGGATTCACCTGCCCTCTGCAAAGTCCAAACACTAATTTTTGAGAACTAATGTCTTGGAACCACCAGAATGACAAATAAGCATTTTATCCTACTGGAAAGGACACCATTGAGTCACAAAGACCCAGTGCAAAAAAGACAACAGGACCAGATCAGTATTATGCACCATTTACTCCAGTTGTAAATCTGGTCCAATATTCTCTGCCCTACTGTCCCTCCTGCCAGAGGAGAACACGCCAGAGACGTGGCCTGCCAGGTGGTTTCTGCACCCCTGGATGGCACAACATTGCCCTTAAGCCGGCTTCTACAATGACTTCAAGCCCTTAGGCTTAAAGCTCATGCACACATATTAACAAATACACAATGTGTCTGGATACATGCCAACTGTGCCTAACAACACAGGGCACCACTATATTAACAAAATAAATTGCAATGCTATAAAATTCTGGGTGAGTTTGTATTTCATGTTATCAAATAAACACAGTATATTTGTGAGCTGGACATCTGCAGAGGAACAGCAAGGTAGTAAATGAGTGGAACCACAGTTTTTCTTAATGGCCACTCAACCCCTCTCAAGCAGCATTATAAGATATAGAAAGAGGCCTCCAAAACAAAATTTACTTCATCTCTGGATTACCTCCAAGTAAAATACAGCCAAGGAGAGAAACCAGATCACGTATCTGCAAACTGTTCAGTGTAGAGCATTACAAGTATTGATGCAAGAAAGGCATACAGTATTACAATGAAAAATTTAAGGGCTGCACTTGACCTAAGAGGTTTGAACTTTAACCACAAAGATGATGCAGCCTCATTGATTTAAAAGGAAGTTCTTCTGCTCACTGACCTTTATGAACATAAGGCTGCCCCTGATACCTTCACAGTCTGATCTCCTGCATCACTGAAACCAGAATTGCCTGCTGGCAGCTCCCAGAAATCCAAGTTAAAGTGTTACTGACAGAATAGGAGAAAGCCAAAGGAAACTAAGGCCTCATGGTGAAGAGATGAGCAGTGAAGTATTCATCAAGGCGTTGTTCATAAAAGAGCATTATAGATACACTGACATACTCAACATCTACTCAAGTCTGTTCTTCAGCAGTTGATGTCAAGCAACACATGGAGCATTTTCTGAGCTCATCTGTCGACAGTCTACAGGGAGGGTGAAAAAGAGAAGGAAACCAGTTCATGTGGTGAGTGAACAGATAGGCTGAATTCAAAGTAGAATTCAGAGCAGCACAAGCCAAGCCTGTCAAAAATCCATTTAAATACTGCCCTTTTCCAAACACTAGCATTTGCACCTGCACAAAGCTGGACACTACCCTTCTCACATGGCAAAAGCTGCCTGCTTTACTCAGGTATCTAGTATTTTCCAGGCAGCTGGGGTATAGCCACAGTAGCAGCAAGAGTATTTTACATTAGCTAAAGTCAGATAGAAATGCCCCTTCTCATCTAGTTTTACTTGCAGCGATTTTCTTCCTACCACTGAAAATGAGCATAGTAAAACCAGCTTAAAAAAACCAGTGATGCAAGAATTACTTTATATGTACTTCTTAATAGAAAGATTCCTGCACTTATCTCCTCCTTTGACGGAAGTAATTTACTAAGTAAAAAATAAGTGTGATGTTTTAAACTAATATTGATTAAATTCACTATTTGCAAGGTAAAAAGTTCGGAAGTAAATAAACTCCTTGAACCTGAAGGGCCAAGCTGGAACCATGGATCTAATTCCCTATTCTCAGCATCTCCTACTTGAGACAATTTATTCCAAGCCACATTTTCAGAATTTCACTAAGAAGAGAGATAAGTAATCCCAGCAAAAAAAACCCTATAATATGCAATCTCTGCAAAATTAAATTAACTTCAATTTAATGTCAGAAAACTTAAGTTTGAGAATAAGCTATATTTCCATTCCCATTCTAAGTGGCTAAACAAAACAATCATTGCAATGAATTCGGCTGTGAGTTGTCTGCAAAACTCACTTTTTGTTTATTTTTGGCAATAGGTATTACTAAAAGGGAAAGGTTTTGCTTCTCCAACCTCTTTCTACTTTCACCCTATTTGAAATCCTTTTCCCTGTCAGATACTCAGGATGTGGCTCCCTAGTCACTTTGAGGTGGCAGCAACACAACCTGCCATGTAAAAGGTCACAAAGACATCACAGACCATGTAACACAGGGGGAGTAGGGCAGGAGCGCTGCACTCCCGGCATTTCAGTGCAACCACATGTACTTCCAGCCATCATCACTCACTGAAGTTACTGCTACAGGGACATGGTCACTTATGGACAAGTTTTTATATGAGACTTCTTAAGAGGTCAGAAACACATTTCTGAAACACAAACTGAATTATCTGTAAACTTTTATCTGTGTCTGCATTTAGCCCAGGAGAATGTTCATTGTATACCACAAATACTTATAAAGTCAGAGGTCTCACTGAGTTCAGAAAAGCTGGCTTTTGTTTCTCAAAATATCAAGCAGCAGTCAGGGCTTTTGGCTCTTCAGATCAGGTTTTAAATTTGTCAGATGTGAGAGACCCAGTGAGCTCTCTTACAGAGAGACAGGATTTACCAGCTTGTGGTTCAACCTGATCACATCTATGTCCTTTTTCTGTACTGCAGGCCCTGCTCTTGCTCTTTCTCATGAGGCTGTGAATTCAGAAGGAAACTCCTCAATACTCTTATCTGGTATGTGCAAAATTACATGGTATGCATTTCTAAGTTCTTCTAAGCAAGGTTTAAAGCTAGCACTTTCACCTCTACTGCAACTAATTAGCAATTCCTGTATATTAACATTCATTTCATCCATAATGTTTGAAAACCTAAGACTATTTTGCCATTTACTCCTCCTTTACAGCTGATGCAGCACGTTGAGAAATAATTTTTAAAATCTTAAAAGCAAACAACAATGATGACAAAGGCTAATAAATTTGTGTTTACCTGAGATTCTCTGGTACCACTGCAGTGTTACTTATGCCTCCCTGAGGGGAGTGGCCAAGGCAGCAAGGAACCTGCATCAGCTCAAACCAAACCTCATCAACCACCTGTTAAGGCTATAATTCAAAGTGACAAAGAGCTCTTCACATGTTCTGTGGAATTCGCTGAAAAGTAACTCTCAAGTGTGTTAACTGAGTTAATTCATTTCAGATTAATCAAGCCTTTGATAAGAGCACACCCAAATACAGATCAGCTGAATATAGTAGCTTTTTCCTGCATAGGTGAAATGGATGCTTTTATGTTGTTCCAAAGGTCAAAAGGGGGAGTTCAGCTATCAGCAGCTTGTTGATTTTCCTATTCAATCCAAAATCAAAATAACAGTAAAACTATTCACGTATCTTGACTTCACATGGGAGAACAGAGGGAAGGAATACACAGAAAAGTTAAGTCTTGGAAATATGGTCCAGAAGCACAGAAATATTCTAATGAATTGCACATCTAAGCATCACAGCTACTGAACGTTCCAGACTTTTAAGTGCCTGCTGGTTATCCTTGGCAATATACTTCACTCCAGATTTGACAGGAAAGTACACCATTCACAAGGTCCCTTCATGTGTGCAAATATATGATAACACATGCGAAATTTAAAAAGGTGCAAAGCATCATATGAGGATGTGGTAAAATATGCAAATGTTTGTATTGCATTACCACCCCAGATCAGCAGGCTTTCTGAAAACTGATTATGAAAAACTTGGTACTCTCCCTGGTTAAGCACCACCTGCTAAAGTAGCTCACAGCTGGCAAGAGGCAAGTCAGTCCCTCCATCGCTCCAAACCCATTGGGGCAAAAAACCCCTACAAGTCTTCAGCTATGCAGCTCTCTGCACAGTGCCATAAACTTCTGCCCATCTGAAACAATCCTATTTCATCATTATATACAGCCATTATTACAACGTCATGCAAACTTTTGGTGTCAAGATCCTTCTCAAAAATTTATCATACCTACATAACACACCATCTTTCTAAAATGTTTTATTTTGCAGTACATCTTTATAAAGGGAAAATAATGCATAGGCATTATCATCTCCTCACACTGTTGCCAACAGTTACAATTTCATTGCAAAACTCGGTATGTGGCAGTTCCTTGCAATAATGAAAATTTCAGCTTTCTCTTCAAGTAAATCTCTCCTTACAGAGAGAAACTGAAAAATAGGACCCAAATACAGCTCAGAGGTTTAGTAAACTGGTGGTAAATAAACATAACTCAACAGATTTATTTGATTTGAAATTCGCATGACTTTTAATCAAATCTCAGAATTTTTTACTGTGAATGATTCACAATGTTGAAAGTCTGGGTTTGACAATACCCTCGTATGCTTATTTGCATTCCACAGAGCCTTTGGCAATAATTCTGTGACAAATAAAACACATTGGGTGCGTGCATTGAAAATGCAGACAAGCTTATCACCAGGGGCAGCATCATTTTAACTTCCTTGTGTTACTATAAGTTTATATTTTGAGGCATCACCTCTCCCACACACACCAGCCCCATTTATTCAAGTGTCTTATCAGGGCTGTAATTGTGATGGCACAGATCCTACACTGGGTCTTGCTTTAACCTGAGGAAATAACAGCCTCCAAGGAAAAAATTAGCCAAAGGAAATGACAGAAAATTCCATGAGAGTTCACTTAGAGGAAGTGAAGTGTGACATTGGGACCAGAGGAGGAATATTCCTAAATACCTCTGGATGCAGCCTTTCAAACAGCTTTCAGTATCCATTTATCCGTCCTCTCTCTCACTCACTTCCTGCTCTGTCTCCCTCATACCACCTCTAATTTTCTTCCTTTCCTCCTGCTTGCAGGAAAGGAGCTCTAAGTTTCACTGCCCTAAACTGACCAGCAGCTGTAGGTACTGAGGAAGAGTTTAGTACCATTCACTATCTCAGCAAGATTGGGTTTTGAGGATGGGATTTCTTCCTGAGGAACTTAGGGGAATCTAGGCAGAGGCCATTTCTCCTTTGCCTGATGCTCATCAGGAGGCAGCTCAAAGCCCATGAGCGGGCTCCTTCTCTCCATGCATCAACCAGGAACAGGAGGACAGTATACAGGGTTTTGGAGCCGTTTGCTCCCAAAAGTGGCAGTATGTCAGAAGTTTCTTACTTGCAAAGACGATAGTGGACTACTTCTTGTAGATCCTGCAATTTAGAAAAGGCGGAAAGGGCTGCCTTGTATCTACCTCATGGCACACTCCTCCACAGCCCAGCTGGCCCCACCGTTCCTTGACTATAAAGGTTAAATGACAGAGTCAAAGATGTCAACAGCTACAGAGAACTGAGCATTGCTGCGCTGAAGCAGAAAGCCTGCCCTCTTTGATGGCTTGTTTCATAGGACCTGACAGACAGCAACATATGAACCAAAACACCAGGATCACAACTGCCTTTGTTACAGTAAGCGGTACTTTTGACATTAGATTTTTTTGTGACTTGCTCCAGCTCTAGTCACTATTTGCAAATACAACTATATGTAGTAATAAAACTGGGAAAGGGTATCACTTGACTGAGGAATCACAGTGAAAACAGCAGTAGAGCTGTAACCTATTTCCTATATGTAAAATGTGTGCTCCTGCTAACTATTCTCTCCTCAAATGGATGGTAAATGATATTAGTATTCTTGTTTTGCACTAAGAAACTGCATATTCCTTCACTTTTTGTGCTAATTAGAAAATTACCAGGCTGTATAAGCAAGGATAACTGTTCTTCCCATTTAAAATGTATTGTTCTTGAAAGACTCAGAGTAACAACAAGAGACCACCTATACATGCAATTCATTGCACACATGAACACTATGAAATAGAACAAAAATTGTTGGCAAATGAGACTAATGGCAAAAGCTAGATGAATAACACATTTTTAAAAGAAAGTTACCTAGGAAAAAATTTTGTCTTTCAGATCTGTTATGACGTAATAAATGTCTATTAATATTTAGCAGCAAATTGGCTTTTAATGATCATTGCTATTTTTAGCTGGGGGGTGTCACACAGTTTAAATATAAGCTAGATTTATGTTTTACACACCAGGATGACTTTCTCAGATGACTCTCCTTGACTCAACCTCTTCACACCCCACAAGACATTTAATGTAATTTTATTTCTAATAGATTGTGAGCCAATAGGATTGTATTTGCTACTACTGATGTTTTCAATGAGAAATAAAATCAATGATGTTTATGCTGAAGGTAAGTGTAAGTGATTAGCTAAGTGTAAGTGGCTTGGAAAATATTATGAGGGTTATATTATTCAACCATATTATGCAAATTAAGAAAGACTCTGGACTGAAGCAAAATTTATGAAACACTCCAAACCTTGCTGTGTTGGAAGAAATCTTAGCAAAAATTTGCTCTTTTGAGATTAATCTCAAAAATTAGTATTAGTAGGTGAGAAATTTAGGCTCATCTTTCAACATGAACAGTCAACCTTAAGCATTCACATCTAAAAGTTGTTACAAAAAAAAAAATCTTCCTCCTAGACCTAGAGACAAAGAGCAGCCCAGTGTGTTGCTAGGAGAAAAACAAACACCACTTGATGTAGTATAAAAAGAGCAGGCAAGCGAGGCAAAGCCCATGCATACACTGACTGGGAAAGCAAGACAGTAACACAGAGGCAGCATTCTGCATCACTTAAAAAAAAAAAAAAGCATACAGAGGAATAAAGGTTTCATCTAAATTTCTAGGTGTGGTATTCTCCAGTGAGATACATACACAGAAACCATAGAAAAAGCAATAGACCAAATTACTGAACACAAAGTATTTGCAGTTCCCTAAAGCAAATGTCTGTGTAGTAATAACGAAGAGTCTGTTTTTCCACATTTTACCATGGTAATGACAGTCCCTAGAGGTCTTTAAGAAAAGGTTGGATGATGTACTTGGTGACATGACCTAGATATTAGGGTAGTATGTTATAGGTAGGATGGTGTGTTGGTAGCAGGATGGCAACAGGTTAGGGAACAGGTTTGGCTAGGTTAGGTAATAGGTGATAGGTTGGATTGATGACTTCTACGGTCTTTTCCAACCTTACTGATTCTGTGATTCTGTGACTTCTGTTGCACATTAATCAAGAGTCAATCCTCTTTGATTTTTTTTTGGGGGGGGGGAGGGGGTGACGAGAGATTTAATTATTACACTGCTTTTCTGCACGGATACTTTCATTATTATTTATATTCTGCTAACAGCGTGGTGCCCATGGTTCCACGGTTGTGGGTTCGATCTCTGGGCAGGCATTCGCTTGGGAGTTGGACCAGGCAATCCTTGGGACCCCTTCCAACTCAGAATAAGCTGTGAACAAAGATCACCATCTCACACTAAGCCTAGTTATGAAGGATCGGGGGTATTCTCACAGTAAAACACAGCTTTTTGCTTCCTTCCCCTTTTGTCCCTCATATTATCCAATCCACAAAGAATTGGAGGAAAACACTCTCACAGATAACAGAGCTGTATAGGACTAGGGGCTGGGAATTTCCATGTTTGCCCTTCAACTCTGAAATCAAGCTTCAGCCAGTAAATGGCCTATTTCCAGCTGACTTTGATAACAAGTGGTAAATGAACAACATTTCCTTAACCCCTGCAGAAGCAGCCTTTCAGAGCAACTGCATCCAGTCTAATGTCTACGGAAAATATCCTGCCGCCTCTCCCTGCCCTACCCCCTACCTCAAAATTTGCGGTTGCCTTAGCTTTGATCCTCTACAGAGGAATACTTCGGAGATCTTTAGTGAACTCAGCCTGTTCCCAAGCTATTACTTCATCACCAAGTTAAATTAGCAAGCCAGACAGCAAGGATCCCATCAAATCTTATGGAAAAGAGGTACAGTCGGGTCTCTATATTGGGAACCCACAGTCTTAATCAGGGTCTGTGAAGCCCTACTCCCGGGTTGAATGGCGGCCGCACCGCCGCTGCGTGCGCTGCAGCCGTCGCCCGTACTCCTGCCGCCACTGCCTGCGGCGGCAGGTCGTGCATGCACAGTTGCGAAAACGTGTCTCTTTCATCGCTAAAAAATCATGTCGCTAAGATCTGAGGCTGCAATATGGAGGGCACAAAGTGCAAGAGGGCCGACTGCAATATCCTCAACACCTCACTGCCTTCACAACATTGGAGGGCATAATGACAGGCAACCTTGCAGAAAATGCTAAGTTCAGTGAAAACCTGAGGGCTCAGCTTTGTGTGAAGGTACTCTGATGCCACCCCAAGCCATCAGTCTCCCTTCAAACACAAGCTGACAGACTTCAGCTTCTTTTATCTCCTTCCTAATGAGGAGCATCATACCACTACACACAATTTGAAATCTGAAAGTTGCTGCATTTCAGCTGAAAGTCAACATTTCTCTTAGTACTACAAAGGAAGCATTTTATACTAGAAACTCTGGATGGATAAAATATTTATATAATACAGTTCACACACACTTCTCTCTTCCCTTCTGAACTGAAACAAAGGCCAGATATTTCCAGCTGAAACTACAAGAGGGATCATAACTAAACAGAACATTTAAACCTGGCTGGAATTTCCCCAGGAGCTCCCAGGTGAAGCCTCCACTCTCACATCACAACCTAGCACCATCAAGATATACATGGTAACGAGGTTTTCTCCAAAGCGATTGGCACCTAACTCTTGCAAAAGGTTATTTTTAAAGGCAAAATAGTAGCTTCTTGCAAAACCAAAGCAAGTATCACAAAACAAAAGCTTACTTCAGCAGTATGTGTGCTCTTTAAAGGGTCCTAACAGGTAAACAGTAAAATACTTGGGTGAGTGAAAGACTAAAATTAATTACATAATTGCTTGAGTGCTTTCCTGCAGAAATTAATTATGAGGATAATCAGGACAAACCTGCTTTTTAAGTAAATTGTCTTGGACAGCTGAGTAAGGAATGCAAGCCACTTGCTCTTTTTTTATCCCTCAGAGCTGAGGACCAATAGCAAGCAGCCTAAAGAGTAAATACACATGTTGTTGAAATTTGCCAATACGATGCGCCTGCTTCTGTAAGCCTCGAGTTAAATACATTTCTTAATGACCCATTTACATAAGTAACAATCACCTATGATCCATACGAAAACTGAAAGTATTTCTTACTACAGGTGGATACCTGAAGTCAGAAAATGATGCAGCATAATGTAAAGAACTGAGAGAGCAAAACAACAAATTCAACTCAAACTCCTTGAGTGCTTTTTTCCCCAAAACAAACCAACTCCTACTTGACTCTTCCTACAATTACAGGGTTGTCATTTATCTTCTAGATAAACCTCTGCAGGCCTAGAGTGACTGTGTTCAGTAACACTCTCATTTGTAGTTTGTCCAACTGAAGCAATGAACTTGTATAACATTTTACATTTCCAAGCACACATTGAACTTAAAATAATCAAGAAAACATTGTAAACAAGTAACTCAGTCACAGGTATCTGGCAAAATCAAATACCATCAAATAGACTGAAATGGGATGGCTGTACCACTGGAGGCTCTGCAATGCATTTAATTTCTCAGCCTTTATTATTTACATAATACTTATACATAGGGTATAATAAGTATAACACCTTTATTTGTGATGGTACATATAAAGTATGCAAGTTCACTTCTGATTTTGCTCTTAATGCAGTGCTTTCACCTAGATAAAAAGTGTGATGCCTCAGTAGTCAAGGAGTAACATTTAACTGCAGAAGTCACATTCAATTCCAAAGAAGAAATTAAGCATCTCTGGCAACTATAAGGCAAGAAAATTAATCTGATGTATGGGCCTGTCTCTTCTGATATTTTGCAAGGGTCTCTGTAAATACCAAAGTGTAGCTGTGTTTGATATGCAACATGAATCTGGGGGGAGGAGGGAAAAAATTGTTATCTCCCAAAATGTTCCCTGTGAAAGGACTCCATTTTTCATTCCTCTGCAGGGGAGGGTTCCAGAAGAGCTGCTCTAATACTAGCTCACCTGAGGTCACTGGCAAAATCCTGCTGATTTCTGTAGGAAGATGTACAACCAAGAGAGACCTATTGAAAACATCACCCTAAGCCTAGTAAGCAGCAAGTAAAACCTTTGTTATTCAAGGTCATAGTTGAAAGTGTAACTGCAATAAGGTATTTAATTTGATTACCTGAAAGGCAATTCACTGTAAACAACAAACAACTCTTTAGTACATCTTTACTTTTACTTATTTTACTGTAAGAGAAGTAAGCACTCTAGTTTATAAAACAAGGGGATAAATGACAGAGAGACATCAACCCTAAATATTTTGCTAAAGCAATCACTCTTTTGTTCATTTTGTTCTCCCTATAAGGGAGATTCACAAGGCTAAAGCAGAAACATTGGGCTTCAAAAGTAACCAAAACTGGCAAACTGTGCAGAAAGATAGACAGTGTCATTGTTTAGCACTTGGCACCAGTATGGATCTGAGCAAGCAAGAACACAAATTGCCTGTGATGGGAAAATCTATCAAATGTAACAGAGCCAACTGATGGCCAAAAATCTAACATTAAGATCCTTTCATTGACTGCTTACCATACATTTATATAAGCTTCACTTCCAAAGCAAAGAGTCCCCAAAGTGTCAGTGTTTGAATTGAAAGAGAACTGTATTTCGGTGAAGAAGGCTTAGATGTTCTGTTTATGCAAAACTACCATCAAGAAAAAGCACAATACTTACAATTAATTTTCTCCTAAGTAATATTTTTCTATTTGAGCTTTGCCTAGACTGTTACAAAAATACGGAGCAAAGACCTGAATGTATTTTCTGAGAGGAAGAAAGGGCAAGTTGCTTGCTGGCATCATTGCCCCTTCTGACTGCATAATTCAACACTGCCTTCACCCAAAGCTCACACGCAGTGCAAACGCAGCCAGTAGAGTTCAGCAGTGTATCATGCACATGCCCAGAGACTGAGGTCCCAGCCAGGGCTGGCTCGTTATAGAACGAAGCAGAAATAGCATTCCAAAATTGGATGGGATCACCAGGAACAGTTTAACATCCAACACTTCAGAATCTGCATGTAAAAAGCCAACATATTACTTGCCAGTAGAGTTCAGCCTCAGGGTGAGAGAGTGGGGAGAGTCCAAGAGGGACAGTTTGCTATCAGAAATTCATCAAAGTGTTAATGCATGATTTCTTTCTCCTACATTAGGAATTAAAACCACTGATGTGGGGGTCAGATGGGTAGAGTGAAGGGGGTACAAATGCCTCAAACAAACACCTTCTCACAGCCTCAGTCACAGCTAGAGGGAGACAGCAAAGCTTGGCAAAGAATAATAAGGTCAGAGGTCAAGTCTTCACCCATGAGGGCCTTCTTGAGTTTCACAGTCTCATACTGACAGTAGGAAAGAAAAACATCTTTACATGGTAATCAGGTTGAGAAACTGCTAAGAATTTCCTTCCTTTTAACACGTCCCTTTTGGAAAAAAAATCCCTCCCATTTTTGAGACAAATAGAGCCTGGTCCAAACACAAGAAAACCAGGTGGTTTTACATGCCACATTGACCTGAAGGAGTTAATCATCTTGGGACAAGGAAGTCATCCTGGGTTAGGCAGTAGCAGTGCTAAATTTCACTCTTAGGCACCAGAGGACTTTGGTTCACATGACTGGGATATGGCAGGAACTTTTCAACCAACCAGCACCTATCATGGAAATCCTGGAAAAGTTGCTTTTACCTGTTCCTTAATGATTAGAATTATGTAAGCTCTCCTTCAGAAAAACAGAAGATCCAGATTGGCTCCTACCCCAGCATTTCTGATCTGAACTTGATCTAATGTTTTTCTAATTTTTTCAGAATTTTACATTTTCCTAGAAATAATTATTAATTTCAGTACTTTTTCCAATTAGCTTCTCCTCTTACCCGGTTAGAAATTACTTTTTCTAATAATGTTTCAGTCCATGACACTTCATTTTAAGAAACTAAGTGGCCCTTAACAGAAGATTTCAGTTGTGTTGAAACACTCTGGCTGATTTTGATTTAGAAAGTCAATTTGCTTGAGAAAATAGTATCCCTGGATTTTTTTCCCCCAATAACTTAGAGCAATTTTCTCTCTTCTCAGTGAAGATGATATGTGCAACGTGATTACTCGGATCACTGTTGCACAAAATGGTCAGACCACTGGGCAGCCTACCAGGAGCTGAGAGGAGAACCAGGAGGATTCACTACTCTGCTGAAAACAAAGCCTGCCACAGAAAAGCTCTCCATGACCCCGATTTCTGCTCTTTTATTATTGCTGTTATGCTTCCCTCCTTCAGCAAAAGGGCAAGTCCCTTCTCCCCCATCCTCCTCCAGAGCAAAAGTCACAAACATTTTCATGTCAACTTTTTCCTGCTACCAAATACACTTCAGCTTGTATATGCCTCACTTCTTAAATATCCAGAACCTCCAGCCCACTGGGCTCAGACCCAAACCTACTGCCTTTTTCACCAGAAACACTGCCATGAGTTCAAGCCTTACATTACTGTAAAGAAAAGACTGAGGGGAGATAATAGATCATGAGTAATTGAGAACACAGACCTCCCTAGGATTCTATGTAATTAGAAGTTAGCCACAACTAAAACAGAACAGCTTGTCAAGCAGTGGGTCTGTTCCCTAGCGGCAAGCTCACCAGTACCAGCAGTAAGGATAAATGCAACATGCTCTTTTGTCCATCCCTACCAACTTCTGCAAAAAGACAGACAGCAGGGAAGAGAAACAAGGGAGTGAAGCATGTTCCAGTGTTACCATTCTCGAGTGCCACACACTCAGTTCAAACACCTTCCTCTGAAAGACACTCCTGCAGTTCAGCTCCCTCTACATACTTCAGCTTCCTACCTGCCTTAAAACACATTCACTACTGTTTAGCTACCAAAGAAGCAAGGCGCGAGACTGAAGACTTCTTCCACTGATCTTTCTCTGACCTAATCTGGGCCTTGCTATTCTCATCTACAAATGACTAGTACCGGAGAGGTGGCGTCAGAGTCTTCCCTACTATGCATGGCAGCACTGGCCAAGCAAACATTATAGACATAAAAAGCTCATGTCAGGAATAACTGGAAGTAGAGCTCAAGGTTGTCTTTCAAAAAGAAAAAAGAAGTGAATCCTGAAGTCGTTGGCATAGTACTTTTGAACCATAGGACTTCCTTGTGCCTCGCTCCCTGCAGCATTACAGAATCATAGAATATTGAGTTGGAAGGGACCCACAAGGATCATCGAGTCCAACTCTTAAACAGCACCACTGCCTCCCTGCCAGGAATCGAATCCCGAGTCTCCCACATGAGAGACGGGGACACTCACCACTGTACTAAAGAGGATTTCCAACTACCTTTCCTTGCAAAAACAGCCAGCACCTTTGTTTAATTTTTGAATATTAATCTTCCGGTCAGCAACAGGATTTTACCCAGTTTAAGTGAAAATATCAGCCAGACTGGTTCACCCAATCTAATGAAGCTATAGTCATGTACATAGTTTCAAGGAATACTAAGGCTAAACCAGGACAAAGCCCTCCTCATGGCCCTTCAGTGTCTCTACATCTATTCACTGTAATTTAAATTGGCAAAGTTCTTGTGAAATACAGCAAGGTTCAACAGTTGAAATGTGTTCCTTTATGTTCTTAACCAAGCAGTGTCTAAAAAAGTTTTCCCATGCTAAGAAAAGCGACAAAAGAGAAATGCTCAGGAACACCACCACATGGTTATCAGAGGCAGGACAGGATCAATTACAGGGATAACCAGCAAAGCCAGAGCTCATCTTTACAAAGCCAATAATTGTGTCCGTAAGGCTAGCAATTTCAAAGGCAGCCAGCATGAAAATCACAGTGAATTCAAAACATGCAACTTGTATCTCTACGATGTAAAGCAAAGCTATGCTGTAGCAACACTGAGAAAATTAAATCAATACTGTTCAGGGGCAATTTTGGTAAGCCACTAACCAAATGAGCAGCAATGTGAACCTATTGATTCTGCAGAGCTATACACTTCCATGCTCTTTTCTTCACCTTCTGAAACATTTCTATCACCTTGCAAACTGCAAGACTAGAGACTGAAACTCCTAATTAATACTTCCTAAAAACCTGAAGTCACTATAATTACAAAAACCCTTGGTAGCATGTTCTGCATTAGTGTTCATCAAAATACTTTGCATTAAGAATAATTTTTTTTTTTTTTAATTATCCTGCTGTGGATTTATCAGGTTGAACATCTAGCTATGACAGGCAACCTCAAGGCAACTCAGCAAGGCTACCTGGATGGGTTCATGACACACACTACCTGACTAAATACTCCTGCTGAGTACACAGGAGTGCAGACAAAGCACATTGCTAAGCAGGGACAAAACCAGGTAAAATTAATGCCTGGGTTTATTTTAATATGCAACCAGAGACAGATAAGCGTATCAACCGCTGGAGACTCACGTGCCCCAGTCTCTTTTCCCAGGCAGGTGAGAGGCTTCTAGGGACACACTTACCTTTCTCTCCCCTCCCCACTGCTCCCTGGGTTTCAGGGTGAAAACCAGGGCAGGATTAGAAAAGAGGTGGGGGATAAACACATCGGTAAAACAATAAATACCAGCTAGACAGCTCAGAGGGTCAGGAGATGTTTAGGAAGATTACAAGTTCAAAGACCATAGCAGCAGCAAGCGCTGACAGATAAAACCTACTTCTCTTCCTGAAAAGTATACACACGTTATACATATACATGTTGTATACAGATAAAGCTTTTCATACAAAATTTTGATTTTTAACTTTCTTTTTACAAGGCCTAGAACATGAAAGCACTTTACTAGTGCTTTCCTATGGCGGAGTATACCCCCACCGAGTACTGGAGAGAAGATCTGGTATCAGAGGCCTCCAAATGTATTTCTTTAACAAGCAAGAGATTCAGGGGGGTTGGCAGAAGCAGTAGGGATAGCAAGGGGCTGCATAGGTCTCTTTCCAGCTTTCCAGCAGCATCTCAGGGGAAACTCTGCCTGGTCACCTGGGCCACTGCCTCAGCCCTGCTTCCTACTTTCATGGTTGGAGGCAGCACCACCCCTGAATACTGAACCCTTCGCTTTGGCGCCCACCACCCCCAGATGGTGCAGGTCCTCTCTTTGATGGCCATCCTGGAGCCATTCTCCTCCTCTCACTGCCTCCAGCTCAGTTCCCATGGTAATCCCAGTGCTGAGGCTCCCAGCCACCCAGGACAGGGTTCCTAATGCTGCTTTTAGATCCCAATTCAGAACTCAACAGCTTTACCAAGAGCCCGTTAACTTGCTAACACAGTTTTTAGGCCAGGCAGACAAGAACAATGGCCTGCAGAAGATTCTATCTGAGGTTGAATGCCTCAAAGACATTCCAGAGTCCCAAAGTGCCCCAGTGGGCCAAAAAGCATGGTGAGAAAATGGCTGCTGTCCTTCACGAGGTGAAGGGGTCAGAATAGTTAAGAAAGACCTACAGAATTATTTCAAAAACAACACAGCCTTTACAAAAAGTAACCCAAGGTCTACAGTGCTACTTCCTTTCTGCCAGAATAATCAGATTTTAAACATACCCTTCAGAGAAATGATCCAGTCATTAACAGTAACTGTTTCTTATGTGCATCTGTAAAAAATGTAGTGCTACAGAGAGTAAATGGGACTTACAGAAAAGAAGCCATAAATCTTAGTCAGCCTCTCAGAAATGAGCACTTAATAAACTAGCTTGGAGTACTTCACTTCTCGCTCAGCCGAGGTACCAATTATGGCATCACTACGATAAATTTTAATAATTGTTGTGTTAATGGCTCCCTCGATTTATATTATCCCCTCCCTGCACTAATGACCTGTGTTCAAAGGCTCATGATCAAATACTTGCCCCTTCCAGTTGAATAAAGCAATCTTTTGGATTTTGACCTATAACACTACTAACCTATTCAAAGATACATGAAAGGCCTCCAGATGTTTGGACCTGGAAAAGCTTTGGGTCAAAGTAGATACAGAACAGCTAGCAGTCATTTGTTTCCCTTTTCTTGACTCTAATTCTACTCTTGTGTTCTCTTGCTTCTCCTCCACCCTACCTTCCAGAGATTTAATTTCCTTATCAGAATATCAATACTTTCTTTTCATGTTGTAAAAGTGAGTATAAAACTAATACACTGTTGAAGGCCACAAATATAGAGTTGCCTAACATGTCTCCACCAACCTTTTAGTTACCAGTGGGAATTAACTTAACAAACAGTTTTACAATCTCAAAAAGGGGAACTCATTCCATCCTCTCTTCTAACAAAGCTTGGCTCACCAAAGCAGGACCAACTAGAGATATATGCAGGATGAACAGATGCAGAGTAATGGAAGCACATGATTTAGACAACTCCTTCAAAGCAACAGTGAAGGAGCTCAGACAGAGTGTACAATATGATTCAGGTTGCTTGGGTTCCTCCAGACAAAACCAAGGGTCATCCAGCAGTATTAAAAAGCAGTAAATCAAATCATTTTGAAATTTCTCCTGTCCTACTTAAGTCAGGAACTTGGTGCCCCAAGATGATCAAGCAAGTTCACAAAGCAGCCACTGTTTATATACAAGTCCCTAATCCTCAAGAGTTCACAAAATCCTTCTGACCAAGTTCTCCTGGAATCATTTATCAGACAGTCTGGCAATCTCTTTGCTCCTCAGGATCTAAGGAAATGAGAGAAAAAAGTGAAGTGATTCTGACTAGTTTTGGCCATCATCCCCTGAGAAACTTACAGCAAAAGCCATCCAAGCAAGAGTACATCAGAGGCAACTTCTCTTCTATGCTAATAGCTAAAAATAAACCAACCAGCTTTTTTTTCCTTTATTCTCCATTCATTTCCATCCCACCGACTACGTATATGCTTGCTTTCTACATTTTTAAAGTGTCCTTCCTACTGTGTACCACAAACATGGGAATTAAAGCAAAAGTCCCTTGCAAAACTTATTTTCTTCATGAAAATGCAATGGGTCCAAGGCACAGCACATCCCATGTCAGTCTTTGGACTATCTGGTTAAGCTCAAAAGCTTAAAGGACAATTCCATGATAAATATGCTCACTACCTTCTCTTTAAAAGAAGAATTATCTTCATAGTTTCGTGGTTTAAACCCAGATGACAACCAAGCCCCACACACTCACTTGTTCACTTCTCCCCAGTGGGATGTGGGAAAGAATCAAAAGGTTAAGAGTGAGAAAACTGATGAGTTGAGATAATGACAGATAATAGGCAAAGCAAAAGCTGTGCACATAAGCAAAGCAAAACAAGGAATTCACTCTTTCCTTCCCATGGGCAGGCATGTGTTCAGCTATCCTCAGGGAAAGCTAGGCTCCACTGTGCATAGTGGATACTTGGGAAGACAAATACCATCACTCCAAACATGTCTTCCCCCTTCCTTCTTCTTCCCCCAGCTCTCTATGCTGAACATGATGCCATAAAGTACAGAATACCCCTGAATTATCAACACTGTTTCTAACATTAATCCCAAACAGCCCCATAACAAGTTACTGTGAAGAAAATTATCTCTACCCCAGCCAAAAGCAGCACACACACATATCCAGAAGATCCTAACTGTCCTGCATGATACACCCTCCCTCCATGAGTGGCAGTATCTTCTTTACAACACAGCTGTGCTCATAACCAGTTTTATCTTTGGCAGAGCACTGAGCGCTGCTGTGACAGCAGGTGTTTTCTGGACTCAGAAGCCCTGCAGAGCTTTGATTATGAAGCAGCACTACCTCATTCCACATGAACAGGGGCCAATTCCAGGGCTGGATCACGGCAGTGGCTGGATAGAGAAAGGTCCCATGAAACACAGTAACACATTTCATGAGGGATTTCCTCTTTACTCTCTGCCTACAAACTCTGTGCCATATGGAGAGCTGGCAAAAGGGAGAGGACAGATGCCTGGAGACATTATAGTTACTATCTTAACTGCCTGTGAGTTTATTCATCAAAAGGTGATCACCCTGTGTTCTAATAAGAATTTAACTTTCTTTGCTGCTTTGAGAGGTTGACAGCAAATCACTATTACACAGTTCTCAAAAAGTACCAAGTGATTTGCTTCCTGATTAAAAGGAATGGTTCTTAACCTGAAATACCAAACATTAAGCAAAACCTACAAGGGGAGGAAAACTAAGGCGTGACAGCAGCGGAAAAGGAGATGAATGGAAACCCTTTCAGTAGCCATGCAGGCTCTGTATATGCTTGCACACTCATGTACTACACTGGACCAGGCAGAACATCACAGAGATGCACAGCAAAAGAAGTTCTGCTAGGCCCAAGAGAGCTGCTTTTTCTGCATTCAGTCAAAGGGGAAGTTTGGATCACTTAGGCACCACAAAAACATATCCTTTTTTTAAACAGGGACTTGGATATGCATGCTATAATAAGAAAAAAAAAAAAAACACACCAGAGAAACTATTCATTCTCCACCAGCATTTCACAGAGATAGAGCATTCCCATGAAATGTCCTTGGATTCAACCTGGAGTTAATTCCTGTGAACTAGGAAGAGCATTAAATGCCCATGTGGTTCTTGGAAATAATGGAACAAAATAATTTAGAAAATCTCTCTTTCAACACTAAATCTGCTTTTAGAGTTTGCAATCTGTAACCAACACTTCCTGTGAAGGAGTAGCCACTGGCAGTACGAATCTGGAGTCTCAAGCTGAAGATGCAAGTTCAAGTGAGAATTCAGCTCACAGACGGGCATAAAGCTCAAAATTTGTTTGAAGGCACGTAAATGAAGTCAGCTTCATCCAGCTTCAACCAATGTGAAGCTAAGAGGAAGCTACCCAGCTGTCATCTTCACCTGAGCATTGGATGGACTGCAATAGTGATATCATAGACATTTGGTCAGGGAGGACGGAGAACTCAACTTTTCCCTGGGAAGGCAGGTTCCAGAAGGAATTTTGCAATACTACTTAACAGAGAAATCTCAGAAAACAGATGATAGAGTCAGTTGGCAAAAGGGGAACGAGTTAGCATTTTCCTCAGATTTGCTATGAACATACCTACAATTTAGACAAGCTGGATTAATGGGACAAGATCATGTTGTATGAGATTCAACAAGAGTAAGTGCCAGGAACTTCACCTGACTCACAACACCACCATGCAAGGCTACAGGCTTGGGGCACAATTGCTGGAAAACCGCTCTGTGGAAATGGACCTTGGGGTCAACAGTCATTGAACATGAGCCAGCAGTGTTCCCAGGTGACCAAGACGGCCAGGGACATCCTGGCCTGTATCAGAAACAGTGTGGCCAGCAGCAAAACCAGGAAAGAGACCAGTCCCCTCTGATGATGGGAATGATGATGTCACATCTCAAATACTGTGTCCAATTTTGGGCTCCACTCTACAAGACAGAGGTGCTGAAGCGAGTCAGGTATGGGCAACAAAGCTGGTGAAAGGTCTAGAGACTAAGTCCTATGTGGGGCAGCTAAGGGAACTGAGTTTTTTTATCTTGAAGGGAAGGACACTGAGGGGAGTTCTTGTTGCTCTCTACAACTACCTGAAAGGAGGTTGTAGTGAGGTGGAGCTTGGACTCTTCCCCAAATCAGAAATTATAGAATGATAGGATGTGGCCTCAAGTTGAGCCAGGGTAGGGTTAGATTGGACATGGTTTAATGGTGGACTTCGAAGAGCTAGGTTTATGACTGAACTCAATCTTATATGTCTTTCCCAACTCAAATGATTCTATGACTCTATGCAAAGAGGCTTCTCTTCTGCACAGGACACCTATACTACCTTCACCCAACTGCTGCTAAAAGGTTATAAGCTTTTACCCAGTCTATGGCTGTAGAAAACAGTGCAATAAAAAGGCTACCTCTGTAGAAACAGCCTTCAGTACTTCACTAAGTTAGACAAGGAGGAAGACATGAAAAAAATTATGGAAGAGTCACTCTTGATATAAGTACCAACGTGTTTTGGCACTTCCTACAATGTAGAAATGACTGCACCCCTCCTTGGAAGAGTTTATCACTTACAATGGAGGGGGAAACGATTTGAAACTACGTTCAGGGAAATAAGCGCTGTACCGTTTTAAAGATAAAAAAACATCATTTGCCATTCCATAATCTATTTTTTCTGGCAGTTGATGAAATTGTCTGCCTCGGGGGGTTTTTTCAAACTTTCACCAAAATTTAGGTCAGCCACCATCCCTCATTCACAATGCCACAGCCTCTCTGAAAAGACACATGAAAGCATTAGCTGAAAAAGTGAGCTGTCAGACACCACTGCAATACAGGTCAAGCACACAAACATTTTTCTTTTTTGCCTATGTAAAAGGCCATGCTTATTCCCCCCTGAATGCAAATCCCATCCACCTGTGAGGTGGCAGATAGAGCAGGCAACTACAAGCTGCCATCCCACTGGCTCACACAGAGCTGCTCTCAGCATGGAGGTGGGAAACAACACATCACCTCCCACAGCAGCTCATTTCAACAGGCCGAAAGGATGGCCAGCAATGCGCTGAGCAACAACACTCACACAGAACCTGCTCTCCCCTCCCAACTGCCAGCCCACAGAGCCCATAAACATGCCCGTGATCTTCCCAAGGCCCTTCACACAAGGGGGTTGTTAAATAGGTGACTCTCTGAAGGAAAGAACTTAGGAGCAAAACAGAGACTACGATAATGAACTGTTCACAAGAGCTTTATCTCCGCAGGGAGGGATTTGTTGGCTTTAAACTCTCAGCTAGTAGATGATGAAATACCTCTCCCCAGGGTTTACTGACCAACAGTAAACAGTGTGCACATATGCCTGCATAAATTTTTTTTAAACTATTACTTTAACACAGGTTTAAAGGAACCCAACGTTGATTTGCACCTGACACAGAGTAACAAATACAAGACCAAACTTCAAAATTTTTCTTATCTGCTGCAATGCCTCCACTCACCTGCTTAAAATATATGACCATAGAAGGATGAACAAGGGACTGGAACAAAAACCAAAAACAAACAAATACACAAAAAAAAAAAAACAAAAAACCAGCCGAAACACACCTGCAATCTTGAAGGCTAGGTTCCAGAAGCTGGAATCTCTATGCCTGATGCTGAGCCAAAACAAAATAAATAATAAAATAAATATTAATTTTTTAAGTGAGGTAAATGTCGACTTTGTTACCTTCATTTTCTGTGCTTCCTCTAGTGTACCTGAATTGCTTCTGTTTTGCAGATCATTACACTCTAATATTACAGCTAGTTGTCTCAAAAATTGAGATTATTTTAAGGAGAAAAAAACACACATAAACCCTCCCTTACAAACTGGTTGCATTTTTTTTTTTTTATCTTTTAGGATTTCCAAGTGTGAAGGTGAGACGCCTCCCCTTACCAGAATGCTGTCTGATTTTTTTTTGTTCACTCCATAGCTCAGAGACAAAATCTGAAGCTGTGATTCTCATGCAGTAATGGGGCCGAAGGAGCTGAGATTTCATGAAAGATATGAAATATGGAGAGTTTCACAATAAAACTGCTGGAAGAGGCAATTCTGTATAGCAGTTTTCAGCAGCATGTGCTATCAGCAGACATTGCTTCCACATGTAGAGGCACAAAACCTTTACCCCTAGTTGCCACCCTCTCACACGCATATTATGAAGGAAGACTGAGCTTCTGCAACAAAGCTGGACGAACCCTCTGCTTGCTTAAGAAGCAGCTCATTAAACTGTGCTCAAGGCCAAAACAGCCAATATACTCGAGTACTACAAAACTACCTTAGACAGGCAACGATTTAGTCTTAGCAGACATTCTTGCATCTTTTTCAAATGCTGTGTTACAGCATCATCCAAATTGCACTCTGCCACAATAGAATCACAGAATCACAGAATATTATGAGCTGGAAGGGACCCACAAGGATCATCTAGTCCAACTCACCACCTAACACCCGTACAGAGACCGAGAGCACATCGCAGGGCATAACACCAGCCTAGATCCCTCACAGTCTAGCAGGCCACTCCAAGCCGGAAGGGGCCCAACGTCATCCAGCCCTACACCTCCCTGCTAGACCATGTCACTAAGCTCCTCATCCAGTCTTCTCTTAAACACCTCCAGGGACGGTGACTCCACCACCTCCCCGGGCAGCCCATTCCAATATGCGATTACTCTCTCTGTGAAGAACCGCTTCCTAATGTTAAGATTGAACCTCCCCTGGCGTAGCTTGAGGCCGTGCCCTCTCGTTCTGGTGTCGTCAGCCTGGAAGAAGAGGTCCACACCCATCTGGCTGCAACCTCCCCGCAGGTAGTTGTA
>WEKX01023666.1:92176-115329 GCA_013390025.1 Pitta sordida
TCCAACTCACCATCTAACACCCGTACAGAGACCAAACGCACATCCCAGAGTGATAAACACAAACCTAGTTCCCTCACAGTCTAACAGGCCACTTCGAGCCAGAAAGACCCTACATCCCCCAGCTAGACTATGTCACTAAGCTCCTCATCCAGTCTTCTCTTAAACACCTCTTAATAAATGGGGAACTGATACTTACCTGCAAACACAAAACATTATCTTGGATATCATAGGTTTTCTTAATTAAAATAATAAATTTTAACATAAAAAGCCCTATTTGACGGGAGCAAATTGCAACTACTGTGATTGAAGAATGCAGAAATCAAGCCACAATGACACCAGGAATGGTCTGCAAACAGAAAGGCAACTTTGCCCTTGACAGCAACTTATTCATAAACTCAGTATTAGCACCGCACAGTCAGAAATACCATGTTCTGAAACAAGTTACCTTATATCATGTTTCCTAGTAAAAAATCAGTACACACTTAAATTCCATGGTAAGCAGGATACAACTGGTTCCTCTGTGAGAGTTCTCAAACTATTCCTCCAGGATAACAGAAAACGTTTGTCCATAGACCAAAGTGTCCAGGACAGGTTCTCTCACCTTATTCACGGGCAAATTACTGTGCCCAGATGCAGGTACAGTTCACAGGTTATTCTGAGTTGGAAGGGACCCACAGGATCATCTTGTCCAACTCCCAAGCGAACGCCCGCCCAGGGATCAGGCCCACAAGCATGGAACCACGGGCACCACGCTCCATCCATTCAAGCCTCCCACCAACTAGACCATGTCACTGAGTTCCTTATCCAGTCTTCTCTTAAACACCTCCAGTGATGGTGACTCCACCACATCCCTGGGCAGGCCATTCCAATGAGACATCACTTGCTCTGTGAAAGACCTCTTCCTAACATTCAGTCTAAACCTCCCCTGGCGCAGCTTGAGGACATGTCCTCTTGTGCTGGTGTCATCAGCCTGAAAGAAGAGATTCACACCCACCTGGCTGCAACCTCCCCTCAGGTAGTTGTACACAGCAATTAAGTCACCTCTGAGCCTCCTCTTCTCCAGGCTGAACAAACCCCAGTTCCCGTAGCCGCTCCCCATAGGGCTTGTCCTCCAGTCCTTTCACCATCCTTGTCGCCCTTCTCTGGACCCTCTCAAGCAGCTCAACATCCTTCTTAAACTGAGGAGACCAGAACTGGACACAGTACTCAATATGTGGTCTGACCAGTGCCAAGTACAGGGGAAGGATAACTTCCCTAGTCCTGCTGACCACACTGTTCCTAATACAGGCCAGGATGCCATCGGCCTGCTTTGTGGCATGACCTAGATACAGTTATACCTCCTCCATCGCGAGGAAAGGGACAGGCGACAGCCCCCGCGAAACATTATTCTCGCAAAGAACGGCAGGTTGTTAATATGCATGCAGGCCACGCCCATTGCNAGCCGTCCCCGTGGGGCCGGGCCAGCACCGCCCCACAGGGAGCTCTGACATAGCCTCTCGGTGGAGCAGAGTCAGTACGCATGCGCGAACGGCATAAATTCGCAAATGGTGGAATCAAAACTGCGATAAATTCACATCGCAAATGCGCAAGGTCGTGAAGGAGAAGTCGCGATACAGAGAGGATTCACTGTATTAGGGTAGTGTGTTATAGGTAGGATGATGTGTTGGTAGTATGATGGCAACAGGTTAGGTAACAGGTTTGACTGGATTAGATTAGGTAACAGGTGATAGGTTGGACTTGATGATCTCTATGGTCTTTTCCAACCTTACTGATTCTGTGATTCTGTGATTCTTAGCCACCTGGGCACACTGCTGGCTCATATTAAGTTTCCTGTCAATCCTTACTCCTAAATCCCTCTCCATTTCACCACTCTCCAGTTTTTAAGAGAAAATAAGACTTAAATTTCTAAATCAATAAGTGCAATCAGCCAAGGTGGTACAAAATTCTAAACTGGTCCCCTTCCTTGTTACTCTGTTTATTCCCCTAACTTATTTTGGTTACCTGAAAGATAAACAGACAGCTCTCATGTCTCTGGCCCTCAGTCAGCTGCAGCCTATGTGTATTACTAGCAATAAAATATTTTATAAAAATATTGTAGATTCACCAACATAAAAAACCGTACACACCTAAAAAGAAGCCAAAAAAACCCAAAAGCTCCCACAAATCCCCAAACAAAACAAATATACAGTACAAGATCACATTTCAAAGGTATTTGGGAGAGAAGATGAGAACTCAAAGCAGGCACACTGCTGCATCCTGTGCATCCAAAAAGATTGCATTTTTCTGCAAGTAAAAAGCAGCCATGAGTAATCAGTGCACAAAGCACTTAATTAAAGAACTGAAGTTTCAACAGCAAATATGATAGAATAAGAAAAAAAAGGGACAAAACCAAACAACATCCAAAAAAAACACCCACTCAAACAAACAAACAAACAAAACCACAACAGAAATCAGAAGATTATTTGTATTGGCATAATAGCCAGAGAAAAAAGACCCCAGTACTGCCCACACTCAGACATACCTGCACAAGGATTGTTGCAGCCTCTGTTAAGGGTAGAGGAGGGAAAGAATGCTTTGACATGGATTTCTTCAAAGAGATGTAAGAGTTATAGCAACATATTCTTGAGTACAAGCAAGGATAGGTACAAAAGCAATGCTTATGATTACCTAAAACTCAAGCTATAGGAATCTAGAGAGAAGCAGCTTGAAAAATAAAAGAATTGTGAACCACTGGAGGATAAAATGGATAAGCTACAGACTCCCCTAGTTGTAAAAATCAATAATAACTATATTCAAAGTACCAGGCAATTAATTCTCCATCAATTACATATTATAAAATAAGGCAGCAAGGTACACAATAGTTCTGAAGATGGAAACATGGGAAAACTCAAGGAACTTGTGACAGACAACAAAGTCACTGGCTCTCAACTAATCCACCAGATTACAACTCCTTTTACTCCACAAACATCCTAGTTTGACTTTATTTCTTGTTCAGATTCCCTTCCAGTATTTCTCTCCACTCTTAAGCCCCTCACAACACACATGCTGCCAGGATCCTATTGACTTCAACAAAATGGTATGTGGACTAAGAGAGGAAGGTCAATGCTGCCAGAGCCTCAGCTTTGGGAGCCTTCCAGGTGGAAGCACAACTGCACCAAATTTCTCCCTGCTTGTGCCAATCAGGTTGTTAAAACCACTGGGGGTGTCTGTACCATGTTATAAGGCCCCTCTGAGAGGGGCAAAGACAGGTCAACGGGATGGTTTTATTTGGACTCAATAGCTACAGAAGAGAGCAATCCTGCTGGAATCAGTTCATTCTTGGGACCTGAGTTACGGTCAGCATTATTTCAGTCCCCAGAGAGCTCAACAGGCCAGAATACAAATTAAAAGACTATAAATAGCACCAAGCAAGGGGTTTTGTTACCATCACTGAAGCTGATCTACATTCAGGTTTCACTACAAATCTGAAATTCAGCTCAGACCCCTAAGAAAAGTTCAGGGAAGTGTCAGCACCACTCCAGTGACGATTGTGACTTGGGAAAACCAGCTTGATTTTCTCTCACAGTGCCAGAGAAGTATTTACAACTTCAATCCAGACATAAATGGATGATTTTGTACAGTGTTAATCAAAGTCCTGATGTTCAAAGAAAGCATTAAGAGCAGCAAACCATAGTTCTCCAAGAAAAGCAAGAGGGCCTATAGTCCCAAACCTCTGAGTACATGCAAGCTTCAACCTCTCTTTTTCCAAGCTAAATTTCACATGAAAACAAAGTGCTTGACACATCCCAACAAAAGCAAAGCTTCCTTCTTACCCTGCTCAGTGATGAGAAGTTGCATGAAGGGGGGGCTGGGAGTAAGGCAAAGAGCTGAGATTTGGAAGCGTGTGTTCTGCCTATGCCTCTGCAATTCATCTGTGATAAGTCCTTGTCTGGCCTCACTGACCAATGTTTGGTTTAATGTTACTTTTCTCATTGAGAGTATGATCTAGATTACTCATAAGCCTCAAATGGACATCCTGATCTTTTTGAAAATGACTTGGGAGCATCAAAAGAGACCCCCTTTACCATGACTGAAAGATTTTATTTTTGTTGTTGTTATTATTTGTGCCTTCCAGTTGTAAGCCAAAATGTTTTCCCTGGAATAATTTCACCTGATTGAAGATTTTAGCCCTGGGTCTGAGCTGTCTGCCCTAGTTGGTATAACATAGACTAGCCAGAATCTTCTACCTCCATGAGTTCACGGTTTCCTTATAAAACAGCTGATGGCACGACACCAAATGAACTCCAGTAATTAGTCTTGCCTTCACATTAGTAGAGGTCATCAAAATAACGGATCATCCTCATGACTGAGTTCTTCAGCCCTGATTCATTTGACAAACATCAGTATAGCAGTTTTGAATTCATGGTCTTGAATTCATCAGTTTCTAGCAAGATGGTCGAAGCCTTATCAATTTTTGGGTACGACAAATGCTAAAAACACCCTTCTTAATGCAGTGTTTTCCAGATCAGAGTGGAAGGTTTATGCTTTTGATAGTCCCCTCCAGAGTTTTTTTCAGAAGAGCTGTGATAAGTGACTGGTCTGAACAAAGGCATCCTTCACAATTATCTAGAAGCCTTTAGAAAAGGTTGATGTTAAATGTCACATTTTATGCTGCTATCTCACAGACCTCAAGGAAGAACAGAGTTTATGTCAGTGTCGGTATTTGTTTTTCCTTCCATGGAGATGCATTCTTCAGTGGGAAAGCTCCTCTCGGAAAGATACATTTCCTAAGTGAGATAGCAATACGAAAAGAGGACGGCTTTGAAGATCCTGCTCCCCCTTTTAATTACAGAGTTTTAATACAGCTTTTGGGGTAATAAGATCAGATTATTCTACCAATATTCAAGCCAATCTGGGTATAGCTCTCAATAGCTCTCATCAAAACCCATGGGATTCAAAAAATCAAGTTGCTGAATATAAGCGATGAGTGCAGAATCTGGCTCAAAGTGAAACAGTGGAAATAAAAGCCTCTCATCTCTATACAGATAATTTGGTAACACCACCAGCGGTGCTGTCTTGATGGAAAGTGTCCAATCCCTGCTTAATAACACCAGTGTGTGGTAGACATCTCTGCTGAGCAAGGATCCAAAACCTCCAATTTCTCTGGTGATCGCCACTTCACCACCTCCGCACAGCTGCTCTGTACCTGCCTTACTCCTGTTGCTGTCTTTCCACCTAGGCTGCTGATATCTAACCTTGCCAACAGGACCAATGACTAATCTACCAGTTTGCAAACACAACCACACTTGCAGCTCTTCCCACAGGCATTTACCAGCATATTTTAGGAAACAGTTTGCACAGATGGCAGCAGGTTGCTGGAAAACCATTTAATCCTGCTCCATGTGCTTTGGAGACAGCATTATTCTTAGAGCTGGCAGCACTGTCTTGATCTGTTGTACCAAACTAGAGATGTATCAGCCTTAGTATTATTAGACACTGGCAGTTTGTTCCAAGGAGAAAAAAACACTCCAAAACTCAAAACCAAAACCCTCACAACAAACAAGTGCCAAGGCACTTTTACAAAGCATTGGTCAGTATGAGTATACACCCCTCAGCAAGAATGCCAGAAAAGCCATGGGTCTGGCAGAGGTGGGATTACACTGAAGTGGCAATGGTTGGTATGCAGCAATCCCTTCCAGGCACACTCCCACAGACAGAAACAAACACAAGGAACGCTTGAGCAAATAGTGCCCACATGGCTGCAGTAAACTGCCACTGCTCATACAGGGATAAGCCCCATTAGGCCATCACCTGAGCTGGCCTGGGAAGAAGGTAAGCCTCCACTACTCCCCAGGCCACCCAAAATTCACTCGAAGGCCACCAGATGGACATCAGGAAGGGACCGAACCCCAGTCTGCAACAGGAGCATGTGTAGATTTCCAGAGTCCAATTTCTCTCCTCAGCTCAGACAATATGCACATGGCTTGTGATATTTTTGCTACCTAAGGATATGTCTCAACACTTCAAAACAGCAGGAGTTAATAGCAAAATACTGATGCCTCTTAAAAACTATATTGCAGCTCTTTTTCTCTTGGGGATTCGCTACCACTATCCAAATCTACACAATGTCCCATAACCAAACAAAAAACAATAAAGCAAATCTCCTTCAAAGGAGGACATTCACCCACAAAACCTCCTTTAACACCCTGAATTCAGACATACAGAGTAAGTGTTGGAAATGTTAGGAAAGGGGCAGGAACACAATATTTTTAAGTGGGTTAAGTGAATTTGAGATAAGTACAGTCTGTTCAACACTGCAAAAAGCACATTTCTTTCAAGGGGATACTCAAGTCAGCTGCCCGAGATGCTACACCTGGGCTGAGGCACCTGCAACAGTCTGCCACGAAAAGATGACAGAATCAGAAAACAACAGCATAAGGAACTAATTATCATGAACAAATCGTCATGGCACAAACTCTGGACATGTCTTAATTACAGTGAATCCCCTCTGCATTGCAACCTCTGCATTATGACCCCGCCCATTTGCGAAGCAACTTTTTCACAATTATGATTCAGCCGTCTGCGAGTTTAGCCGGCCAACACATGTGCATTGCTCTGCTCTGCCGAGGGGCGGTGCTGCAGTGCCTGTGGGGCGGGACTCACCCCGTCCTCTGGGGAGGGGACTCGCAATGGCGGCACCGTGCCTCCATCCCTGACCAGGGAAACTGCCCCACGAAAGTGAGGCAAGCGAGGGGGGGCAAGCGCTGCGTGCTGGAATGAGGTTTCTGTTCCCTCGCCCTCTGGGACAGTACAGGCAGCGCTCCCAGGACTGGTGGATGTTAAAGGGAAAGAAACTGATACCAACCCAATTCCCCCACCTCCCCCACCCCATGGGCTTCTCCAGGCTGCAGCAACCACGCTCCCACAGCCCAAACCGCTTGCCGCTTCCCCCGCTCCCCCCCAACCCCCGTGATCAGGCCTGCGCCGGCCAGCCCCCGCAGACACCACACCGGGGTCGGGGCAGGGAGGGCGCGGGGGCACACAGTTTCTCTAGCTCTCAATGGCGTTCGGAACCCTGCAGCACCATGCTCCAGTCCCTGACCCACTCCTGTCTGCCTCCTGTGTGCTCCGCTGAGACCCAGCACAGCATCGCCACAAGACATGCCATTACTTGTTACTCAAAGCCCAGTCAAAGCCCAGGCAGCACTGCCTCTGCCGGTACTAGTGGATGTTAAAGGGAAAGAAACTCTGACACAGATGCCTCCCCCGCCATAACCAGCACGGGGTGTCGCAATGTTCCAAAGTTAAGGTTTTTCCAGGATCCAAGAATGCCGACCAGAGCTCAGGGATACCCCATCCCCGCTGCACAGGCAGGGTGAGTGTGCAGGGGGCAGCCCGGGGCCCCTGGGGCCGGCACAAGCCCCAGGCTGGGGGGCTGGGGAGGGGGGAGTAGCGGCGTGGGGTTTGGGCTGCATGCACACACGGTTGCAGCAGCCACTCAGAAACAGTTCCCTTTGTTCGCCTGTGACAAGAGAGACCATAGGAAGGAGCAGAAAATTGTCCGCAGCGCTCCAGAGTGACGGGGGTTGGAGCAATGGGCGTGGCATGCATGCATATTAGCGACCTGCACTTCTTTGCGAGTTTAGCATTTCACAAGGCTGGTGGCCTGTCCCATTCCTCGTGAAGGATGGGGTATAACTGTATCATCTAAAAACAGAAGACTTATTTTTTTTAATTTAACAAAAATCAGAGGACCCAGCATAGAAAGACATGCACTAGGCATTCAAATGACTCACACTATCTAGCTAGAGGGGTACATGTATATGAGTGCACATGTGGTTGAGCCTATTTCTTATGCATGCAGCCAAAAAAATTGCAAATTTCAATGCAACTACAGAAGAAAAATTTGTAACAAAGAGCAAAGGGGAAAATTGAGCAAAGATACATTGAAAGCACTGCTTCAGAACACAAGCTTTTTCTCTCCAGAATGAGGCCTGTCCCATCACTGCTGAGGATTTAGTATAGGGTCCATATATTGAAGTCATTTTGTCAGCTTTTAAAGTGGAAAAAAGATGCACACTCCTTGTTTCAATTTCCAGGCTTTAAGCAAGATAAACCACATACTTCCAAATATGCAGGAGCCTCAAGGCACAAACATATTTCTGTCAAAGGTGCAACTAACACATGTCAGCATACCTGCAGGATGATTAATCAACCTGATTCAAGCACCAGAAAGAGTGACAAGGAAACCTTGTTCTGCCATAGGTTCACTGGTACTGCAACCATAATAGACTTGATGAGAAGTAGGTCTCATGCTGCAATTAAAATTACAATTTACAATACTAGCATGTTTGTACTTCAGACTTTCAATATGCTTTAAGTTACTGCAGGAACAATTTTTAAACTAATCTTACCTTTAAAGGTGTTTAAGTGATGGAGAAGCCAAATTTTCAATTCTTTTTAGTTGAGTTACCAGTCCTGACAGTCATGTAGCCACAAACTGAAGGTGTGAGGGACTTTGTGTGCTCTGAAGGAAAAGACATCACATCCTCTCCTGAATTGCCTGCAGCCATTGCCATTTTCTGGTCAGAGCACACCTTCATGTGCTGGTCCAAGAGCTACAATGCCCCCGGGGCTGGCTTGCAGGCAGAGCGGCACCCCAGCTTCATAGGCAGCAATACACAACATCAAAGGGATATGAAGAGAGATCTCCTTTTTAACCCATGAAAGAAACATTAACCCAAACCCTCAATGAACCACACACACCACAGACCAGGCTGGTTCCTAGATTACCTCGGCAGCATCCAGAAAGTTACTTCAGTGATACCTTGTTGGAAGCTAATTATCTGCTGCAATTTCCTGCCACCTTAGTGTTAAGAGCATTTAATTTTGGGCTAAGAATGTGACAATACGGACATCTACAGAACAGTCTCCTTGCTGTGTAGTTAGTGGAGACAAATTTTACAGTATCACCAAGTACCTCTGCTCACACACAGCACCTCTGGCTCATCTCTCCTGCAGCACCACCTATTTTTTACTGGAAGCTTCTTGCATTTTTCTGTTGACACTCTGAGGCACAGCCAGGTCACAAAGATTGATCTGATCATTTGATTTTTATGATTAATTATCTCCTGATAAGCACCTTTTCTCTCACCTTTTGCAAGAGCAATTACTGCCTAGCCCTGCCCTTAATTCATCACATCAAATTTGATCTCTTTTATCAAACTTTGACAGGTTGAAGGTAAAATCACAAGTGAGTCCTGCCTCGCTGAATATCGGCTAAGCTTAGGGACAGCAGTCAAGATGGAGAACTGATAGTCTTGATATTAGTTCCAGAGTCAGTCCATTGTCACAGGGAGAGATGCTCGCATTAGCTGATGGTCCTGAACTCGTTAACATGGCACTGGTGAAAGGATGAGAAGAAACAAGTCTCTAAAAAGAGAAAGTCCTTTTTCTTTCCACCTCCCTGCTTCAGAGTCTAAAGGGATGCTGCTTCCAGTACCACCTTGCTGTGCTGTACTTTCAAAGTGCCACTGAACCCTCGTTCTGATGACAAAAGAAGAAATTGCCTGCAGGGATTATAGTGCAGACAGCAGTGGCCGCGAACAACCTGATTTTTCCCCGAGGTAGGCTGTGTCTGCTTTTTGTTGTTCAGAGCCATCTGCAAGGAACTGGGTATTTGCAAATAAAAGGCGATTAGGACAAGACATTAATCCAGCATCTGCTGCTCATTCATGCCATCCCCTGAAAGAGAGCCCAGATACAACATTCAAGTTGTAACACTCAGTTCTAAGCTGTTGGCAAATAAAAAAATAAGATGATAATTAACAGACATACAAAGTCACGATATTACTTTTTATACCAACTAAGCTGTAAGAGGACCATAAAATGTAGAGTTGTTAAGGAAACAAAGTGAGATTCCCTTTGGGGAAGGGCATCATCCTCTCAGCTGTGCCCATCCACACACCATGCCCCAACAGTTAAGATACAATATGGTCAGGAACAGGGTGGAACCAGAAATGGTAACAGCTTGTTCAGAAACACTTGTTCTTAGAAAGGCCTAACATCTTGAAGCCTACCAAAATACCACAACAGGGCTATTGTTCCCAGAGTTGGATGGAAATGACTTCTGCTACCCTTGGGAATTGTTTCCGCTGCTGGATAGAAGGCCACAGCAGAAAATGCCATCCACAAAAAGCTCTGCTCTGTGCACCACAGCACGAGAGAATAAGAGTAACAACCCAGCAAACTCACTTCTATTTTTTATTTGTTTTCTTCATATGCACAGTAACTACGCAGCTGTCAGTGCTGCTTTTTTTGAGAGGGGGAAAAAAAAGAGAAAAAATAATTTAAGCTTGGGGAAAAACATCTAGTTCAGAAACACAGATGAAAAACACTTCATCTCTACATATTGTCTGTTTTTCTACCAGCAGCTACTTTTCACAGAGGATTTTGCCTGACAGAGCTGATAGGCGCTTAGATTTTGAGTTTGATACCTTTCAGATGTAGCTGGCGCATTTGGTGTTCAAAGGCATCACACACGTGGCACCACCTGCATCTTATGCCTTGGGAATCAAGAGCACATTTCACATTACAAACACCGGCTGTCTACCACTGCCATCTGATGCCTTCTCTTCAGCATTTTCAGCTTAATTTCATTTAACTTAAGATAGAAACAAGAAGGTTCATTAGAGGTATTTCCCACAGCCTACTGAAAGCACTGATGAGCTAACACATACTTTTATAGGTCCAGGCCTCATTGGTTTACCTCAAGTTGCATGTCCTTAGCAGACAGCAACAAGCCAGTCCCATAAGAGCCGCTTTACAGTGCCTTGAGGGTCTCTATTCACAACACCTCTGCAACCTGGAGTATTTCTACCTTACAACTGCAGGAGGATTCTGTGCTCAACAAATCAAACCTTTTGGCCACTGGCATTCATTTTAGTTACATCCTCTAAAACAATCAATTTGGTTTTCAGGTGAAAATTCAGGTCAAATTTCAGATGAAAGACTTGGACAGCTAGGAAACACACTCAGGTAGTACATCAGAGGAAATACTCCTTAGTAATTTCTGGAAGAGACATGAAGAGGTTTTAAGAGCCTTAATTTCAAATAAGTGGATGAGTCAATTGTTGGTGTCAGTCAGGCCCATCACTAAATACCAATCAGGGGAAGGGCCCAGAGACCCAGCCTAGTGGGGTGAGTCCAGCTGGTGACAAGCAGTGGGAAGACAAGCATGATAGCTATGGGAGAAGCTTGGGAACAGTGACACCTGTGACAAAGTCATCGCTTTTCTGCAAGTGGCGTCCCACAGACCCCTCAAGTCCAGATCCAATGTTTAGCCATGCTGTGGGGGGTCGTGGAACTAGACATGCCATTAGCGTTGGAACCAAATGATCTTTAAGGCTCCTTCCAACTCAAATCATTCTGTGATTCTATGACACCCACACAGAAGCCATTTAGGCCCATTATCACTCAGTCCCAGTTTCTGTCTCTGTCATTCATAGTTATAGCACCCACCAGTTCCAGCCTCCACAGCCCAGCTACAATCTCCCTTTTAGGAGGGTGGCATTTTTCCCTTGGACATATCCCATAGCTGAAGAACCCTTTAACTCTCATTTGGAACATCCAAAAAGCCTACATGCCCTATGAAACAAAACAGGGTCCTGGATATTAGCATGCAAAGAATAGGTATCTACAGAAGAGCACATCTCTCATAGATGCAAAGACTGCAAGGAAGTAGGCTTAATCCAGCCTGGTATGGCCGTCTCCTCCAAGATGACTACTAAGCAAGTTGGCTGCAACTCCTGAAGAAGCTGTCCTCATGATACACAACTGTTTGCCACCTCCCTCTTCCAGTGTTGTGAAACCGGCCCACGCATTACTCAGCCCAAGCAACCTTTTGGCATCCAAATGGCATTAAACCCACCCTTGCATTGTCATGACATTAATTTAAATCAGTGTTAAAAACCAGTTCCCTGATCAATGAAATGCAGAAACATGACTGCAGGAAGGAATTAGCATCGGTAATCCCATGATTACATAAATCCCTTTAGTCAATCAGTTATTAATGGCTCTCATATTTATTGGGGTTTATAGCAGGCCTACAAACCTGAGCCATTAGAAGTAGACACCAAAAAAGACACAGTAAAAAAAGCTATTTGATTACTGCCTCCTCACAGCAAGTGCTGATAGAATACAAATTTGGCTCACTCTCCCTCCTGTTAGCGAGCCTGCTAATGAGCTTGCCAATTAAGAGCCATTCTGAAGACCTTGGAGGGGAACCCGTCAAGAACATGAACTCCTATGTCTCTGAGGAGTAGCTTCAATACTCCCATCGAGGGCTACCTTCACAGCTTCTTGCTGATGCCTCACCAATGCCTTTATCTCCCAGAACTCATTCCTCTTACTCAGAAAATGCAAACACTTGTCTCACATGCCTATTATGGCTTCTGAAGCATAGACACTGAAAACAAACACAGGCCCAAGAGCAATAAACCCTCCCTCTGTCCTTATCATTCCAGAGGCTTTGCTAGGTCAAATGCTAGAACTAGTCGTCCCTCTTCCATTTCGCGTCCCCATATTGCGGCTTCACATCTTAGAGGCATGATTCTTTAGTGATGAAGGAGGTCCCTTCTCACAACTGCGCATGCGCAACCTGACGTGCATGAATATTCAAACTAGGCAGTCATGAATATGCAAATTTCTCCCATTGTGGCTGCCCGCACCGTGGTTCGGCACAGCCAGCTCATGTTGCAGCAGCGGGGCGGAGCCGAGCCGGGCGTGCACCGCTCCTGCAGCGGCTCGGCTTGAGCGCTGCCCACCCCATTCCCCTCGGCTCGATTCCGAGCGAGGAGGCTGCATGCAATTATGAAAGATTTACATACTCTCAGGTTAGACGCGTTGTCAGAGACTTTCTCAAATAACTCTCCAAGACATACTTGTATGTCCCAAGTATGGAGAGACAAGGTCTACCCACTCAGAGACACCGGAACAGTGGCGTGGGCGACTCCCCCACACTCATGTCCCTGGCTGGGTGGAAAAGGGTTTTTTCCCAATGTGGGGTGGTCATAGGCACTGGGAAGCACCAACACAAACACCGACACAAATCAGGGCAGTGCCAAAACAGCGCCGGAGGGTGTGTAAGGGTGTGGGGCAAATTTGCATATTAATGAGCTGCAAATCAACGTGGAAGGTGGGCTTTGTGGCACTTGATTAAGGTTGCAGGTCCGCGATACAGGAGACCTGACTGTACTGTGAAAGTACCAAAACATTAAAATAATAATAATTTTTAAAAGTCACTAATTACCGATCATCATGTCTATTTAATTATTTTGGGATACAATTTGTATTTTTGCATATGTATGTTCCTACTCAGGGAATCAAGGACAGTTTTGGCAAGAGAATTTGAGCTCCTAACTCTTTTTGGACATTTCTGTACACGTTCTTCCCCTCATCAGCTATTAATTTAATGCATTTTTTGAAAGGGGAGGCAAAAGCATAGATCCTACATCACTCCAAAATCTCTGGAAACAAAACTTTATGATTTTCAGTGTAGTCAGCTGCAGGAACACATACAATCCACTTCTACCACAGTACACATCACTGCACAACTGGACAGGGTGCAGCCATGCAATGGCTGTATCTCACATATCAGACAAATCTTTCTAGTACAAATATTTGACTACCTTGGCATGCCATTTAAGCACAAAATTTCATTCCAGAACCATTTAACCCTGTATTTCTTTGTATTCTTCTTCCCACTCAGTTAGTGGGTGACTAACAGTGGCATTTCCAACAAAGATCTGTAACCAACACATTTGACCACTGGAGTACCCTCCGGTGACTGCTCCTAGAGGTTTAATTTTATGGCAATGCTCATGATCAAGGGACTGTCAAGAAGTAAAGGAGAGCTTGACTGCAGGTCCAGGTTTTCTTCTAGATTTACCCATCCCCCATTTAATTCATCACACCACATGAGTAAACCTCTGGAAATAAACTTTAGCAGAAAGCTCTGTTACCAAAATAAAGAAATGCCACAGTTTCTCTGAAACCATATCATTCTGCTGAAACTAATTATGAGAAAGCTGTTGCTTAATGAAAGTTTGCTTTAATATGACTTATGCTATTCACAAGTTTGCTTTGGACAGCATCCAGGTTTTTTAAATTAAATATTAGCAGTCTGTTAGCCTATCAAACAAACCTAAGCATGTCAAGTTAGTATTTTAATAGTGTTTTTCCTTCTCTTCCCAGCCTAGGTTTGGCTTCCTAATTGACTTGCTGCTTTAAAGTCAGTAAACTCAAAAGTCTGAAAAGAAGATGTCACACTTTAATGGTTTAGGAGTGCATGCTTTGTCTGGGTGATTGATGGATCAAATGTGTGCTGAGGAATGCTGCAGTGTTTCTTTCATCATTTTTGCTTCTCATGAGGCCGAGAACTGGACTACTCTAAACTTCTTTGCTGCTAGCAACAGTAATAAAATTATCTCATTCATTATAAATGTAAAACCCACCTTACCATCCTGAAGGGATGTTATTGAACTGACATTACTGTATGAGCACTGACAAAAGTATATTTATCACCTAGGATGCTGTTGAAAATATTCACCATGCATGCTGAGCATTCTGGCTCATTACACTCCTTTCTGGCTATTGCCAGACCCAACCTGTTTGGCAAATGAGATATGAAAGAGCTGCACAGACGTGGCAGTGAAAGGTCCTTCAAAAACACATGCGATAAATGGGATAACATTCCCAGATGAATGGTAAGGAAAGCCTGATGCGTTAATTGAGGGTTGCACATCTGACAAAAGGCACAAATGGAGAGCCCTTATTAAAGCAATATTAAATAACTTTCAGAGTGTGTTTCAACTGTACTTATTTACTTCTAGCCTTGCCTAATCAAGTAAAGGACTGCAACATTGTTGATCTCAAATTGAAGGTTGCAAGGTAGAAAATGCTTTAAAATAATATGTATGCTCCCCAAAGTAAGTAATATAGACTACACATATTCAGATACCTACACCGAATTTTCTAGTGCAAGAACAAATATTTCTAACTGCAGGCCCTGCCAGTGGGATGTGAAAGTCAGGCAGGTTCTCTAAAGCGCTGACATCGCATTTATTAAATGTTTTACATATAAACGTTAGTTAACAAACCCGCTGACGACGCACAAGCCAGAATAAAAACCTGCTCCCTCTCCAGAGCAGGGCAGCTCTCCCAGATCAAGGGCAAGTAGAAAAGGTGTTGAAACTCACTAAGGTCAGGTAAGAGGGCTGGCACAAATTCGCATACCATTAGGGCAAATCTGCCCAGTGTGTCTCAAAGAGAGGACTACAAGAAATCTCTCAGAATGCAGAGTCCAATTCACTGGAACATAAGCAATCAGAGGAAGAATGGGGAAGGAGGGATCAAGAATGCTGCCAATACCCTCCAGCCCTGGAATAGCAGAGGATTTGCTAAATCCCAGGGAACAGCCCTGGCTGTATTCGGCAAAGGATAAAGAAAAGCCCTGGCAGTGTTGGCAAATCCAGAGGGAGTGGTACTCCCCTTCTCCCCTGTGAGTTATGCTGGGAAGCATAATTCAAGGTGACAAGCACAGCTGAGCAGCCATGGACCTCAAAATTTTTGTGCTCTCACAAGGAGCTACTGGCCTGCCCACAGTTGAGGCATGAAAGGGGGTGTTCAGCAGGACCCAACTTGTACTTCGCTCCCTACCCAAAGTGTCTTTTTCTGATGCTGGTCCAGCATTGATCTTCATCCACACAGCTCCCTCGAAGTCTTCTGCAAGCCTAAATGGGGATGTTGGGTGCTTTATTCCATAAAATCCTTCCTGTCCTGCCTCACAGGAGCATCGTTTGATTGTAGTAGCTATGTCTCTTGTTCTTATTCATAATACACATGGAAATGAAAAGATGTTGTGCTATATCCAGCCTGGTGCTGAATGTATTACATACCAGCTGGAAGGTGGACTCACAAGCACTAGCTCTGATTTCTCCACTGCTCTCCACACTTTTAACTTGTGTGATCACTCCAGTGTACTTTTTTATTCTAGACATATCTCTGAGAATGATGTCTAGATAAATTAGTATTCTCACCATAATGACAAGTCAAGAACGTCAATTTTCCCTGCCTTGGTCTATACAGAGATGGAGAAAACGAACAAGCAGTAACACAAGCATTGCCAGAGTAGGCAGGTACGTGCCTCAACTTAGTCCTAGTAAGAGGCAGGACCAGGACCACGCAAAAGCACAGTCTGCCCTCTCATTTGGAGGAAAATCAATCACACATGTGTCCACACTGCAGCACTGACGACATTTCACAGGATAACCTGTACAGCACAAATTCAGTCACATCTAAGGAGAGCTTTGCTGGCTATTCCCAGCCAGGGCCATTAGCAGGACAGTCGTGCTCTTCTTTGTTCCCCATCTCTTCTCTTCAAACCTTCCTGACGTTGACTCCCTTCCCCCTCCTATGCTCTGGCAGGGATGCTGAATGCTGATCAGACAATACTTGATCCATCTTCAAGCACTTATTTTCGGGCAATTAACTTGGCATCACAGAAGCACTTAAGAAACCTGGCTTTCCGGAGTGCGAGACAACTGACTAAAAAGCTAAGCAAGGTAGTAAATTATTGTCAAATGACTAAAAAAGAACAGGAAGGGGCAAAATAAAAAAGAAACTAACACTTTGATAGAAGATGTTCGCTGCTGTCAGGCCAAATCTGAGATCTGACAAAAAAAGCCAATCTAACAGTTTGAGCAACCATTAGCATAAGTCCAATACTGGCCACTATCAATTCTGTCTAAAACAATTGAGCTTTGCCATTTAAGTGTGGATGCTTTCTTTTCTAACACCTACTGATTGCATGTCATCAATTCATCCTTGGAAAGATTAGTCAAGGAAAAGCATCTATCTATTTATATAGTGTGCGCTACCCTAATGTGCAAAGGCTTACCAATCACCTCGCAGTCTTTCATCACTATGTCTGGTATAATAATTCTTTTCTACTTTCACAAGCAATAATTTACACATTAACTACAGTTTATTTATTTACTTTGTCTTGAATTCAATTCAAGGGGAGCAGAACTACAAGCAATTAAATGATTTTTTCATAAACCAGAAATTTCCAAGTTTCCTTGTGGCATTATCTTCCTGTTCCCAAAATAACACTTCAAAGGTGCATCTTCATCCCCCAGATGCCAACACCAGGAATGGAGAACAGAAATAAAGCTAGTTTGGTACTTCCCAAGCAGTTCCTCTACTGGGCACCTGACTGTTCCCTCAAATTCTCTGCCTGGCTTTGAGAACAGTGGGGATTTTTTGTAGATCAGAAGCATGTTGATTTTGCAGGCATAGCTTCAGATTTAAAGTGAATAAAGAAATATCAGTCTTCCCATGCATAGCTTACAGCTACCTTCCATGTTTTTCAGTGGATCTTACTGCAGACCCCTACAGCTATAAGAAGCCTACAGACACCCACATAATAAGATGTTCTTTAATGGAAAAAAAAAAAAAAAAAAAGAAAAGAAGTTATTCAGCCTGAAGGACTTTATCCTGCTAGCTATTCCAGCTACCTCCTCACCCTGTATATGTAGTGTTGCCATCAGTGAGCAACGTCCTGGAGCTGGAACTTCAGTGCAGCACTCCACAGGTAAAAGAAGACAGGGGGAGAATGTAGGGACAGACAATGAGGGAAAGATATTGCTCCATTCTCCATGTTTGCAAAACTCAAAACAGTTTCCTTTTGTCTCACTGACTTGACATAATGATGTAAGAAATCAACACATGAAAGTCCACAAGGTGCATACACCCCCACCCTTCAATCTGTCAACTCACACAGAGAAGCAGGGACCTCAAACACGCAGATTTATTCCCATTACCTATTCAGTGTCACAAATCAAGCCCTCCCACCTTACATAAACACAACAACTCTAGCACAATAACATCCTGACAGCATACATTTTACATTATTCCCTCAATATGAGTCAGCAGTGTGCCCAGGTGGCTAAGAAGGCCAATGGCATCCTGGCCTGCATCAGGAACAGTGTGGTCAGTCGGTCCAGGGAGGTCGTCCTTCCCCTGTACACAGCGCTGGTCAGACCTCATNAATTCTATGAAACACTATCTGTGCAATCCTCTTAAATGAATTTATAGGAAACAAACCCCAAAATAAAGGCAGACAATATCCTTCAGAGGAAATATCTTTAAGGAAATCAGTTCATATGGGGAATACAGCACTTCCGGGGTCCAGGGGCAAACTTGAAATCACAACCTTGTATGTGAAGTCACAACCCTAAAAGTCAAGGCACATAAAAGATGGAGATCACGCCAAACAACCCTTTTCTTTCCCAGTCTGGTTGTTTCTTGTTACAAATAAACATCCTACTACTGGCATGAGCTGGTGTCAGTGCAGAGACACAACAGCAAAAAATCCTAGAAAAGCACCTGCCTTGCTGTTTTTACCAAAAAATTAGTTTTACAGGTAAACATGAACACTGGGATCAAGGCTGAATTATCAGTAGCACAGTAATCAGCTGAACAGCGTTCAGGAGGCATTATTATGCTCTTCACTTCCTTCTTGTAGTTCCAGCCTCATATTATACAGCTGTGTGCACAGGGCTTCAAGGGCACCAAACCATGACACACATCACTGTAACCTGCCCCAATACGACTTCCCAGGATATCTAATGTACCAGTTCTGCTGCTGTGAAACCTTTTGTGATTACAACAGCATGGTCAGGTTTTATCAGTTCTCAATGCTGGAAAATAAAAGTTACTTGCTCTCCTGGATGTCCCTCACACTCTTGGGCATATTCTCATCCTTTGGTTTACCTGAGAACACCATATGCTTCAGCCACAATCGTATCAAGGGAAACAACAAGCTACTTTTAAACATCTACTATCTCTTAATTTAAATGGCCATCCTAGGCTTGACAGGTTATTACCTTCAAATACGACCTACAGTGGATGCCTAGCCCAAAGCGCTTAGGATAATCACTTATCCATATCCCTCCATACACTTTTCCAGACCAAAGCAATCCCAGGACTTTAAGCTAAGCAACACAGAGTTCTGCACACAGGTCCTTCCAAAACTAGCCGTCTTCATTAGTACCAATCCAGCTGCAAAAATATTTGTCAAAGCTTCATTAATGTCAAATGGGCCCTGCAAGCACACAGATTTTGTTAAGAGAACCTGAGATACTTGAAAGGTAGGGTGGGCTTTTCCTTCTCCTATTTTGGTTTTCTTGGCCCTTCCATCCTCCCCTTACATTCAAAAGCCGGCAGCAATTTACAACAAATTACTGTGTAGAAGCTACTACACATACATATGTGCCTGTGTGTGCACACCAGTCAGACAAGTCAGCAAGTCTTTCAGGGAAAGAATTCCATTGCAAGAGTCTGGACTCAGTCAAAGTGAGGCATTTGCTAATCAAAGTCTCAGAGTAGAAGACTATAGCCAGGCAGACGTTTCCATAGAAACAAAAAAATGCAGCAATCACTATATTCCAAAAGAGAATCAAATTTGGACATGCTTTAATCTCCCTGTCCTGTAGCCCCAGGTGGCACCAGCCTACAGACTAGGGCCCCTCCGTATATCTACTCTAACTCGCCACTAGTCCAAACAGGAGAAGCAAGGGATTTTAGGTCCAGTCTTTAGCACTTCAGGACTTCAAAACAAGGACCACTCAGTAAAGCAGCACAAGATAGTTTACCTTATGATATTTATACCATCCAGGTATGTAATCACCCTACAAACTCCCCTACCTGCATGTGCCAAAAAGGACAGCTCTCTCAACTTCTTATCATGGGTTTGCCACAGGACTAAGCAAGCAAATATTTCTTTACTGCCTTTTTTCAAGTCAGACAGGCAACACTAAGCCACATTTTTCTCTCTTCTCTGCTCATGCCTATGCCACGAGGCTGGATATACCAGAAACAAGGTCTGTGCTGACACATGCAACGTTCAAACAAGTGACATGCTCCTTCATCTCTTTAATTCAGGGTTTCTACCTGCTCAGAGAGATGCATTTTGTCAAAGCCCAAGCTTAAGTTACTCAATCCACAGTAAGAAAGACCATTGAGAATTAAAAACTCTTTACAAACAGAATGAAGCAGACAAGTATATAAATTCACAGTAGGATTAAAAACACCACTTGGCTTCCCCATACGCTTTGTAGTCCTCATGATCTTGAGAAGGATGGATTTCAGCATGCTAAGACCCTAACAGGATACTGAAAGAAATGGCGTGCCATGAGTGGTTATATGATCTTCTGGTTTACCAGAGAATTTTGTGAACTCTCCCAACCCTTTCATGGCAGATCAATGAAGATTATAATGGACATCCATACTTTGGTAGAGATTTTCAAGTATCTCTCAACCTGCAAAAAAACTCAAGGGCTTTACAAGTACTGGCGACAGGGCTGTCTACCTATTAAATTTCGTTAGCCCTGAAATGAACAACTAACTTAGAGATTACAAGACATACAATTTTGTAAGAGCAGTTTGTCAGCTCAAAACCCCCTCAAAACACAGAGAGCTCACAATGTATTTTAATTTCCACCAGAAATGCTGCCTGCGGAGTTTACAAAGTTCAACCACCAATTCAGGCCCAGACACATCTCACAGAATCAGATTTGTGCAGGTTAGGAGGACCCTACTGTAACCAGCAGAGAGGTTACAGTCTGCAAAATTTACATCAGCAGCAACAACAAAAAAAACCCCTAAAAACTGTATTTCTTCTGTAATACCAGAGAACCTCAAACTCACAAATGTACATACTCAGATGATATACAACCACAACACGAAGCCTTTGCCTTATCCTTAGGTGGTGCTGCAAAAATGGAAAAAAATTGCAACCTAGAACTTTGCCAATTCTGGCATACAATCCCAGGAAGACGTCCCTATGTACTCTTGTTCAGTGAGAAAAACCACAGTAGATTGATGCACACTTAAACAGACCAGGGCCTTTGTGAATATTAAAAGATCTTTTTACACAGCCAAGAACCTTTTCCTGAAAATGTTTCAAGCCCTCCATCAGTGCAGTACTCTCCTTTTCCCAAGCTATTTCCTTGGTCAAGAGAGAGGCAGGTCATGCCTCCAAGAGAAGAAAAAAGAAGTTATTTAATCCTCACCTCCTTTCCTCCAGGAATTGCTGGGGCTGGGAGCGGGGCGGGGGCAGGGGGAGAGAAAAATAATTTCTATTAAAATTGCTTCATGGTTTTCCTGCAACATTTTAATAACTTACTCCAGCTTGTCCACTCAGTATATCATATTCAGAGCTATCCCAAAGACATTTCCAAAAGGTCAGCAGGACTTCTCATTGCATTGGTTAAAACAGTTGTCTGTCAAGGGCCCACGCCAAAAGCCGGTTAAAGGCTTTCAGATGAAGGATGTTCCAATGAGTAGAGATAGATTTAGATATAAAAAAGGCAAAGAGAGGAAGCACACAAATTTTATATGCTGGGGCTAGTCAGTGTCTTTTAAATAAACAACTGGGTACAATATAGGGCTTAGTCTTTAATAACCTCACTATCTTGCTTCTCAGAAGTTTTCAAGACACTGCTTATTATACATCTTTGTGGAACAGGCAGACTAGGGTTCTTCACATCTTTGTGACCATTTTAAGAGACCACAAGTCCACATAGCTCAGAGGTGTCAAATGAAGAAAGAAACAGGCTGCCTCTCAATGAAGTTCAAATGAGGAAAACATTTAATTATGCACAATCCTCCTGTTCTTTGGACACTGCTTTTAAAGGAGAGAAAGTGTCATAACTCAAAGATATTTACTCTAATGAAAAACTACAATTGTTCAGCCTGTTTCCAATATATTCAAATAAAAGAAGATGGGTTGAGATTTTTTTCCTTTCAAGAACACCACTCAGGAAATTACATGCCATCCAACCCTTCCCCCTCATCTTTTTGTCAGCAAATCCTATAAACCCACAAAATGCCAGGAATTAAATGCTAAGGTTGGCAATCTGTCATTGACATATGTTCCTGCCTCTTTTTTCCCCCCACCAAGTCCTAAGATAATGCTGCAGTTTCAGTCTTAGCACTGAATTTCTTAGCACCAGTTAGTATTTGGTGGCTTTAATTCTGTCTCTTCCTTCTTCCCCTTTCCCTCCTCTAATCAATGTGATTTACTTTGCTATCCCACAAGCCAATTTTTCAAGAGTCACAATGCAGCTTCCAGACACTTGGATGCACTCTGTGCAAGTAACAGCATGCTCCAAAGCAACATCAGCATCCAAGAATGACACCGGACAGCCCCATGATCCACTGCCATGACAAAATAATTTCTTCCCTTTGGGAAACTCTCAGTGAAAGATGTCCAAACATTATTTGCGGTTTCAAGTGTTGCTTCATTTATGGCTGAAATTCTCCCTGTTCAGTAGAGAGAGCGACTGAGCAACTTACTAGGAATGTTCCTAGGGAATGGGGGGAAAGGGGGAAATGAGATCATTCATAACTCCAGAAACATTTATAGCTTTTATGCAAAATTGAAAATTGGAGCACTATCAAAAAAAAAAAAAATCCAACCCAAACAACCCTAATCTGGTAGTTTGCCAAGCTACAGGTGGGTTTTGTAAGGAGGGAGAGGATTCCAGCTTTTTTGTTTGGAGAAGAAAGGAAAACATGACTTCTGGGAAGATTAAATACTTGAAGTAGATATATTTACACAATACGTGGGAAGTGTGAACAGATGCTACACAGGAGGCCTCTCTCATGACAGCATCTCCAGAACGCAAGACAGTTTTTCACTCAGATTCTGTTTGTGTGGTGTGGTGGTTTCTTTGCAAGAAACAAGAATTATTTTTAAAGTGTTTTCCAATTGGAAATATTGGCTTCTAAGGCTTTCTAAATGCATCTACTCACAGTATTTATTGGTAGCTACTAGAAATAAATATTCCCGTCTTCCTACCTGTAGATTTCTATTACAGGCTGTGTGAGTACTGAACTTAAAACCATCAGGTGTTTTCAGCAGTGGTAAATACAACTGATCCTACTGACACCTCTCATGACTACAAGTGCTCCACACAGCTGCAAATTCAGTCCAGACCCCGATCATCCCAAAACTCGGTCCTGCAAATTTACTTAGAGAAGAGGTTTTCAAATCAATGGCAGGAAGATCATTTCTTGCAAAGATGCCTCAGGATAGGAAAGATATGACA
>WEKX01023666.1:120999-137853 GCA_013390025.1 Pitta sordida
CAAAATGTTATTCCAATGCTCTTCTGTAGGAAGTTGTTGAAGACAAACAAAAATAGCACAGTGTTTCTTGGGGTTTGGGTATTTTTTTCCCTTCCCTAGAATTTTTCCTTAAATACATTACAGAAGGAGTTTCCAGGCAAGCAGTTTTGCTGGGGAAAAAAAAAAATGTTTGTCAGCATTCTGATTTTTAAAAACATGTTTATACACTCCTAGCAAGGGGTGTAGACAGGTCATGACATAGAACTTCAGCCTGAGGGACAAAAAACAAAAAAAACTAAAAAAAGGTCAAGGAAGGTCTAATACGTGCTGTTCACAAGCACAAGCAGCATAGAATTTCCCTCCTCCTCCACCAAACCCCTGCCTACATTTTCCCACACCTTGCAAGTCAAAATCACTTTCTCTAGGTAACAGAAAAAAATTCACTCAGAGTAAGAAAAGCCCTGCTACGTGCAGAAGAACAATCACCGTGGACACACGGGTTACTTAAGACAAGCACGTTTTTCTTTTCCCTGTGGCAAAATTTTTAAATGTGAAACATAGATTGATTGTCATAGCAAAAAAATTGCTGTTCTTTTTTCTTTCCTTGCACTAACTTACAAGTCATAAAAAATAATAAATTCCGACTTAAGTCCTGATAAACAAAACCACACAAGAGTACAGGATAATTTTTACTCTTTTGCTGCTGTCTAATTCAGCTTTCTTAATTCATGCCATATTTAATCTATGTGCGGGAAGTCCGCATTTGTTTCCAATAACAGATAGAAAGTAATAAAATGTCAAGGAACAGTTTCCTTAGGCCAGAGATTTCAAAGGTGAGTCTGGCAGCTTGTACTGCATTTATTGTTAGCATCAAGCTTAAAATTTTCTGAAGAGCAACTGCCCATTTAAAATAATTATAAGCTGCAACTTAAACCGAAACAGCACATGAACGTATGAAAGAACATTTACACCAGCGTCCAAATTTCTGCATCAGCCCCATATCAGAGAACACATAGCTCCAGATGCCAGATTGAAACAATCAGTACAAGCTTAAAATGAGCATATAATTCTTTCAGCTAATGCAGAAGTATCATGCTGCTTAATGCAAAGGCAACATTAAATGAAAGTATGGACTATATTACTTCAACATATGAGCTGCAACAACAGCCACTTCTGGTATGCCTATCAGCTATATCTAACCTGCAGCAAGAGGCAGAGACCTCCATAAAAAAGTCATTCCAATGAGGGATTTATTCCACACCCCCCTTTTTTTTGTCCAACTTCTGAATCACAGCAGAGTTGGGAAAAACAGAGAGCACACAACAAAAAAGAAAAAACAAGAAAACAAACACTCTGCTTATTGCTTACCCCACAGAACTGTACTGCTTGTTCAGGGTCAGTCTTGCTGCCTCTGAAGCCAGAGCAAAGGCTTGCCAGGGATGGGGAAGCCCTTAAAAGGAGGGCCATAGCAGCAGACAATAAGCATTAAGATACAAGTTTAACACTAAAAATCAAAACGTCAAGGGGTTACCTCCACATCAATAAGTGCAACACAAAAAAAATCTACGAGGTCTATAAAGCAAAAATGGCAAGCCAGTAAAATTATTAAACAGGCAGCAAATCTGTATATCACAGGCACCACTGCTAAACACAGAGCATACCTTCTAATTGATTCCATTTTTTAATGTGCGTCTGTGTGCATGTATTTATGAACACATACACACTTTATTGTTTATCATCTTTCAGCATGCACTCTGAGTCAGCAGATAGAAAGAAATATGTTTGAGCGGTGTTTAAAATTACACCCTTTACAAATGAAACCATCTAAATCCGGTGTTAGAGGATTAATGAGCTTCTCATGTAAATCACACATAATTTACAGTGGAATTTGTTCTTGTGCCAAGAACCACTTGCACTGCATAATAATGAAGGCAGGGCTACAGAGATACAAGAAGCTACCCACAGTTTATTTGTGTCCTGCCTCTGCTTTTCCCTGAGGAACCAAAACACCATAAACTCTTTCATAGTGCAATAATATGATGCCTCAAATAACACAGTTTTCACGTGCCATTTCTCCATTCCACCTCTGGCTGAAAAACGTTACAACCACCAGGAACTCTTGCTTTAAGAGCTATTAATTCACATATAAGAGCACTTGAAGTTGGAGCACAGCCTAGTTTTGTGTTGAATACCTGAGACAAACATTAAGCCCTTGAAAGCATTACTGGTGTTTTAGGCAAAAGAAGAAACAGTGGCAGCACCAAGGAGTAGAGAGGATCAGAGAGGACCACTGCACACCAGTCAGAGATGTAGCCAAGGAGCATGGACTCAGTGACATATTGCAAACACAAATTTCATTTGACTCAAACCCCCTTTCTGTGGAGGGGGAGAACCCAAAAGACTCCACAAAAATCAACCTTGAAAAATTACAGTTTTTTGCTGATAAATAATCAATCACCAAACCACCGTATCACATACCATCTGTCACCTTCAGCAGACCCCTCTTGCTGTGATCAACCAGGAACTTACCAACAAGCTGCTGTAAAGCAGAACCTCATCCAGCATACAACCTAGCAGCCAGTCGGCAGGATAAGAGCTAAATACCTCCTTCCCATGTACAGTTGGTGTCACATCTGAGAGCAATAATGCCTCCTTCCCAAGGAACAAGGAAGGGCTAGGGGCACAAATTCAGCACATGGAGGCAGAAGAATCTCTCCACTCTCTCCCCAAAGCTGTGACAGCAAAGCAAAACTACTTTTTGGTCTCCGTTCCTTTTTTTTTGTAGGGACCATAGTTTTCATGTGCTGTGTGGGTTTGAAAGGTGTATGGAGACCCAGCAAGGTTCCCAGGATTCAGGAACAGAAGCAGTAGTGCAGGGCAAGCATAGAAACACCTAATAGTCCTTCCCTCCCAAAGCACAAATATAAACCTGAATCTGAATCACCTCTACAGTCTTTCCTAAATATATTTACAAGGGCTCCCCTCTCTGTTCCTTCCTGTTATTACAAATTTTTATTTCATGCCTGGGCAATACAAAAAGATATTCACCTATCCTTTCCTACCTCTCTGCTCAGCAGGCACACAGAAGAGCTCATTAATACCCTCGCTTCCCCCTCCAAGCCCAGACAAAGGAAGCCCATATCATAAAACCTGGAGGGATCACAGTCACATTGTGCGAGGCTGTACAAGAGGAAGCAATAAAAGCAGGAATTTGATTTTTTTCAAACAAAAGGACACAATCTGCTTCAGTATGCTCACGACTTCCAGAAGCAGCAGCCATTGCTGCCAACAGAGGTAAAAGAGCAGCAGGTGGAGAAATATACCTGTTAGCAGAAGCTGTGTATCTGAGGTGTCAGCAGTCCAGTGCCAGCAGCTGTAAGAGTGTCAAATATTCCCCCTGACTTGGGATTTTCCTGTTGAAGGTCCCATCCACAAGTGCTGGTTGCGTATTTACTATTACTGAAAAAGGCAACCGGCTTTAGTGGTATCGTATGTGGAGTTCTCCACCCATCCCCCATCATCACTAAATGGCATCACCTGTCCAGTCCCATTCAGTTGTCTGCAGCCTTTTGAGATTTTTCTGCCTCCTTTTCTCATTTCAAGCCTTCTTCTCTTCCATCCTGATTGGTCAATAACTTTTATTAGTATCAGTCATTAAACATCCAGCTCTGAGACAAAACCAGGTACCCAGCGAAACCACTAAAATTCAACATAATAAGTACAATGTATGTCTTAGGGAGATTAAATTATAATTACACACATTACTTAATTGGCCCGGCAAAACCTATGGAGGTTTTCCGTGATGAACTCCGCTCTGTGAGAGCATATTTGGTGCCTCATTTTGCACTGCAAATGTGGCAGAAGAAGCACACCTGAAATTTCACTTCTGTTGAGCTGAAGTGCACCAACATCAAAGCTTGTGCCAAGTCCTCAGAAATTCTACCAGATTGTCCCAGCTGAGCAGTGACTGAACTTCTTTCACCCACCACAGAGATTTGGGACTTTCTTTCAGTTACGTAATTTCATAAAGGTATCACATAGGCTGGATGGAAAATGCTCTGGCAGCACTTCCCCCCACCCCCCTGCTCCCCAAGGGCGTAAAGCAAGTTCTCATCGGAAATTCTGATTAAATAAAACTATGGCAATAATGGCTTCTTTGTCTGTGGGTAATCAGTAAATAACGAGTTAAAGCTTTAAGTAGCCCTGACTTCTCATTTGCTTATCTCAGTGGTCATTAATTGGTCATTACTGGTGGAGACAGAGGCTCCTAATCCTTCCCTATAATGCAACATAGGCTGCACATCTCCACATTGTCCTACCCTTATGAGGGATTCATGGCAGACAATAAAAGTGTAATCTCATGCCATATATTCACAGATATCCCCCCCATAAAATAAAAGCAAATAGGAAGCAAATTCCTGTGAAATGGTATTTCATGAAAAGAGCTGGTAAAGAGGGAACAAACATCACTTTCCCTTCTTCTCTTTGCAGCCTTTCCTTGGGACCCATAGGCTCTTCATTAAACATCAGTAAAATTAATTCCTGCTCTTGTATTCCTACTAATAAACCTTCTCAGAGCAACCTAGAATTACAAACATTTACATAATGGCTTAATTTTTAGAATCAATTAGGAATTTTTAAGAAGTCTTTCCACTGCCAAAGCTCCACACCAATCTAGGTGCTTCGCACATCTCCCTTGCCAGCAAGGTTCCTTTGAGCTGCAAAAGCAGGCAGTGCTCCTTCGACTTTAAAACCCATCAGATTACCAAGATAATGATTGTGTATGAAAGTTAATTGCTTAGAACGTTCAGGAGAAGTTCTGTCACATTCAAATCAAATGGGGTGGGGAGAACCAACACCATCCCCCCAAAAAACCCACAAAAAACAGCCTATACCAGAGCAACAGCAAAATTTGTTTAAAATAAAAAGCCATTCTTCTGCATTTCCCTCCAATTTTGCAGTGTAACCATTTTTAGCATGTTTCCCAAGGAAGCAAGAGAAATACAACCATTCTTTTTTCTGTCTCTTTTGTCTTCACTCACTGCCCTGTACCTCTGAACCCACTGGCTGCTTTCAATCATATTTGTAAGAAGGGCAGAAAGATAGATTGATTTTTTTCTTGATTTGTTAACACTGGCAGCTGGACAGGGGAAGAGATGCCAATCAGTCTGCTGCCTAGGCAAAGGCAGGTAAAATTCGGCTGTTAGATGTAACTTGAAAGTAGATGGGTGACTAAACAGTAGAGGCAAGTAAAAAAAAAATGAAAAGCTAATGTTTCACTCAAAAATGAAAACAGGGTGAAACAAAACAACAACTTTGACACGCTGCACATAGGGTCTCATGTTAAATTCAGCTTGAGTGCCGTAACACAACTCAGAAAACCAGGCTCCCTGCAGCTCTAAGTGATGGTGTTCTGCGCTGGGGAGCCTGGCTATACAGCCCTCCCTCCTTCCAGGAACGTTTTATTACAAAAATACGCATTAACCAGTAGCAAGATGCAGCCAGGGCAACGTTTTCTTCCACTCCCTACTTGTTCCTGCTCCTATTTTGTGTTTCCCATTCATTCCCCAGGGACACTGCTGGCCTCCTCACTGTGGTCCTGCTACACTCTGCTGTGGCTCTGCAGGGTGCACCTGGAATTCTAAGACTGTTCTCTACATGCACACATTTCACAGGTTCACAGGTTATTCTGAGTTGGAAGGGACCCACAGGATCATCTAGTTCAACTCCCAAGCGAATGCCCACATAGGGATCAGGCCCACAAGCGTGGGACCACGGGCACCATGCCCCATCCATCCAAGCCTCTCACTGAGCTCATCATTGAGTCTTCTCTTAAACACCTCCAGGGATGGTGACTCCACCACCTCCCTGGGCAGACCATTCCAATCAGCGATCATTCTCTCTGTGAAAAATCTCTTCCTAACATCCAGTCCAAACCTCCCCTGGCATAGTTTGAGGCTATGTCCTCTTGTTCTGGTGTCGCCAGACTGAGAGAAGAGATTCACACCCACCTGACTGCAACCTCCCCTCAGGTAGTCATAAACAGCAATCAGGTCANCCACTAGTGACAGGTTGCCAGCTGGATGTGGGACCGTTCACCAACACTCTCTGAGCTCGTCCATCCAACCAGTTCCTAACCCAACATAAAATGCTTCTGTCCAGTCCATGCAATAAGAGTTTCTCCTGAAGCTTATTATGGGAAACAGTGTTAAAGGCTTTGCTAAGATCCAAGTACACAACATCCACGGCCCTTTTTTCGTCAACCAGGCAAGTCACCAGATCATAAAAGGAGATCAGGTTAGTCAGGCAAGACCTGCCTCTCCTAAATCCATGCTGACTAGTTTTTCATGCAATTTTTTCATGGGGCTCACAGTGCTGTCAAAAGTCTGAGTCCAAAACTGAGTCCAAGGAACTCACGTTTTAATTACTGCAACATCCTCTCCTGTAGTCTTGCAGGAAGTCATGTTGACACATTTGTTTTCTTTCAAAATGCTGGCCATGAAGATCCTTTCTGCACCTCATTGCTTTGACCACATCCCACTTCCATGTTTTTCTTTTGTGGTTACCTCTACTTCACACATCCAGAATAAATGCTGTGCTTTTAGCTCAAAGCTTTTTTTCATGGCTTATTTCAAAGTTAAATATCACTTCTCCCGCTACGAAGATATGCTTCTGCTCTGCCACTAATAGCACCTTTCCCCCTAAATTTCTATACTCAAAAACCAAACAGACATGTTTTCTCTTACACTGGCATACAGAGAAGAGCCACTCATTGCTGAAAAGTTCTCTCTGGCCCTTCCTTAAACTCCTCCCTTGCTGCAATGCCAATGTTTCTGAGGGTCTAAAAATCCACCCCGACCTTGTAATTGCCACTAAAATCAGCACATTTCTCTCTACTTGCAGCTATAGTGCATTTATTTTGTGGATTTTTAAAATAGATCCTGTTTTCCAGCATGCTGAGGTTGACAACTGATGCAGATCACTGCCACACAGCCTCCCTACACCTTGTCTATAACAACACCTTACAGTGAGGGGGCTCTAGGGCAGGTGGCTCTCTCTGCCCTCCAGTCATAAGGCACAATGCACATCTGGTTCCGATCCATGTCTGAGGCTCCCGCATGTAACAGGAACTGGATAATATTTGAATAATAACAGTAACATGCTCTGCTATTTGTTTTATAGAACCTCTGTGGTCATCATCATGCCTTACGTCTTACTTCAATATTCCCCTTGCTATCGCTACATAGCAATTTTGCAAGAGCCTCAGAAAGCCTGATTTCTCTTAAAATCATAGAGAATTCAGGGGAAAGACTTGAGGTGATAGCTGGTTGACATTCCTAGCTGCTCTTCCCCTCCTCCAACACAATTTTATACTCTCTTCCTCTTCCAGCTGGCTTACCACATGCCCTGTTTATTTTCAGAAGGCAGGAGGAGCCCAAATTAATAGAAAATGAGTAGGTTTCTGATTTTCATCAAAATCCACAGGGTGCTGACCAGCACGGACAACAGAAACCACCTGACAAGAGATTTACAGGACAGCAAAGCAAAATCACAGGGACACTTGCAGGAGTGAGAGCATGAGACTTGATGCATTGCATCCTCAGGGATCGAGTATCCTGGTGAGGGCAAAAAAAGCTCTATGTACTGCTGAGTTTCTGAGGCTCCTTTAAAAGCAATGCAAGGAAGAAATTCTGGGAAGAAAAAAATAAAAAACAAACCACAAAAATGAAACAACCAGACTGTTAACATTATTTTGTCACTGCATACTGTGTATCTTGATGAGCTATTTGGCATTCCAAACCTTGTGTTTGCAAAGAGAATAAAGGAAGACAAAATGTTCTGTAAAAGCTAATATACAACTCTACATTAAGCCGAGTATCTCCTGATATCTCTATATAAAATTAAAGCAGTGCCTAAATTCTAGTTCTGGAGTACCTGAACTACACAGAGGAAATGCAGTTCTTAAAAAGATCTATTATTGAGCAGTCTACAGGATGACACATATCTGCTTGTTAATATATAGTAGTCTGAGAAGGCTTGTGGCTGTGAGTGATGGATTCTGAGATTCTGAGATACTCCATGTACTCAAATCGCTTTTTGTCAAAGGAAGAAGAGAGGCCTCAGAAACAGAGCAGTAGAGAGAAGTTTTAGCAACAAAAATATAAGGGTAATCATTTTTAGCTTCCATTGTTTCTGCAGACAAAAGGGCAATCACTTTAATTCTTCTGCATCTTGGCAAGTCTCTTATTTCTTAACTCTAACAATTAGAATGCCAAATGAATATGAACCAGGATGCAATTACTGAAGAGTCAGGGAGGGGAGGGAGAGATAACAGCAAAATCCTCAAATTATTTCACTTTAAGAAACATTTCAGTGAACACAGCTCAGGCACACTATGAACTGAAGTAAAATGAGACAAAAAACACCATGGAAGAAGAGATGTGAACTAGACATTCCCCTTCCTATAGGGCTGTGTATGGAAGAGAACTATTCTTACATCCCTACTGAGGACTTCATGTTTGCAACTGCACTGTTGATGGGAACTGGTAAAAACAAAATGTTTCTTCTTTCTTTCCAGCTGACATAAATCTCATGTCACCAGGATCCTCAAATCCTAATTGGTTTCAACAACTTTTCTTTTTTAAATCAGAAATGATATATGTGCAAGTTCTACAATATCTTGCAACTTTGTAAGCCTCTATCCCCAAGAAAAAATATAATTTTCACTGAAATATGGAAATTTTGATAGCAGGTTGATATTGCTATAATTTAAAAAACGCTTCATGGGAGGGGAGAAAAAAATCTCAAATCATTTTCCAGAAATTAAGATTAAATACATATACGCAGCATTTTTAATTTGTTTCCAACTACCTCTTCCCAGTATGTATTAACATTTCCCATACAAACTCTTAAAAATGGACCCCCTCAGCCTCCAAAGGAGAGGGATGGTAGCAGGACATTCACAGCAGCAGAATGCATTCAGATCCAGGGGACAACCTGGAAGAAGGGTCCAGAGGATTGCAGGATAAATAAATTTGGAACTCTATTCATACACAGGCCACATGGTGATTTTTAACCTTTTTCAGCCTACAGAAAATGAAAAATGTTCCAGTCAAGCTCATGTACTTCAATGTTAATGAAAATATCCTCAATGGCCCTTGTGACCGTGATGATCATCCAGGACAGAGTGATGGGGGTGTATAAATTCGCAGTTAGGTCAGCTTTGCTTGCAATGGAGGCAGGTGTTTGTTGGCAGCTACTCGGGGTGGACAAACCTCTGGCTCGGGGTTTAAGGGTAATTTTGCACTTACTTCTCTTTTCTAGTATAGCATATATATATACATTACCCACATAGGCATGTGCATAATTACATAAACCTTCACCATCAAAACACCCGACACCACATCCTTCTTTCCCTGGGGAGCAGATGAAAGAGCATGTACAGATGTGCGCTGCTGGAAGCTATTTGGAAACTGCAGCAATAAGGGTGATCTCAAGAAATGACTGAGAAGAGAAAAACAAAACCACACGAAACCAAGCCAAAGTGGTGTGTTCACCTGATGCAGTCAGATTGATCAAATAGATTTGCTTATAATTAAAAATTACCTTAAGTGAGGTGCTATCAGTCCATACACATAGTACATATTTTTTATACCGCAAACACGCAAGGAATAAAAACTACAGGAGGGTTGTCTAGAAACCCTAACAGCAAACTTCCTGGCATAGCTGCAACTAAGCTCCTGCCTTAATCATGCATGTGTTTTGTGTTATTTTTTATTGACTTTTCAAACTCATAAAATGAGAAAATAAAAGAAAAACTTGGGGACTAGTCACACAACCAATCTTTCTGGTCCTATAATCCCACAGACCTCTACAACACAGTTTTATTTTAAACACCTGGGTAATCCTGTTGAAGTCAGGGAAATTACTTATGGATGTGAAGTCAAAGCTATGACTCACCAGGTGTCCCTCCAGACAGACAGGACAGAATTCCCATGGAGACTCTCTTGAAACACAGAGCCAATAATGGTGATTTTTTTCGCCCCCCACATTTTTTCAAGGGGAAAGCTAAAACAAGAAGCAATGCAAGTATGAGATGCACTGGCCATTCATCTCAAGTCGGCAGAAAGTCAGAAATACAGTCGGGTCTCCTATATCGCACACCGCCGGTCTTAATTCAGACCCGTGTAGCCCAACTTCCGCGTTGAATGGTGACCATGTCGCTGCCCGTGCCCTCCCCGTGGCCACCGCCACGGCCCCCACCGCCATCACCCGTGCCCCCACCGTTGCCCATGCTGCCCCCCGCTGCAGTCCAAGCCCCCACCGCCACCTGTTCTGCTACCACCGCCACGGCAGGTTGCACATGCACAGTTGCGAAACGGGTCTCCTATATCGCTAAAAAATCACACCGCTAAGATCTGAAGCTGCAATATGGGGGGCGCGAAGTGCAAGAGGGCCGACTGTATTTCAAAGGCAACTGGGGAGAAGGAGATGGGATGAAATGTTAATGCAACCCTTGCCTGACCCACAGTCACAATGTAACTACTAAAGCCATAGTGGAATCTACCAAAAATTAATATAACCTGGAACATCTTCACAGAGATTGAGCAATACACAGAAAGATCACCAACTAAACTAAGCATCAAATAAAGGATTATCTTAATTTATAAGAAAGCAGTACAAGGAAGAAACTGGTCCAGTTCATTTCCATCTCTAGGGGGGTGGGATTATATCTACCTGTTTGAGCTGAAGGGAATTGACTCCTTCGATAATAATTCCACTTAAGGTCAGTAAATATCAGTCTAATGCCCTGGAAAAGACACACAGACAAAAGGTACCTATTTTTTTTCCTTTTCCTATTGCTGATCTGCAATTCAATCATGGACCACTTCCAACCCTGATTCTTGTTTAAAGTCACAGAAACCCAGGTCTAATATTTCAAGCATCCAGGCTTGAGTTCTTTAGTTCTTTAATTGCAACTTTCTGTGACTTCATGATTTATTCATCTCAGGATGCACTCAAAAGTCTAGCGTATCGCTGACATCCCTGTGCAGCATAGTGTTAGCTTTAAAATTTCATAAACCACCATGTACTTGACAAGTTGAAAAGTTAACAAGGGTTATAAGGCAAGGGGAAAAAAGCATGCTGAGCTCTGATCAGCTCAGCCCCCAGAACACTGGCTTTTCAGAAGTGAAGTACACAGCTTGGTATTAAAAAGGGAGACTATTACAATATTGGCTTTATGGTCCATGTTTCCCCCATTTCTCAGCTGAGATAAAATACATGTCTCCTCTTTAATGAAAGTCATACTTACTTCATAGAGAATGGCTGTAAACTACACATGAAACAGGATCTCTGTCAAATGAATAAATTAAGTCTTGCTCACAGCTTTTTTTTTAAGACCTCTGAAAAGATAACGGCTTCTGAGGCCACTCACTCCTACATGGATACATGAGTTGGGAGTCACCAAAACCTGCCCCTCAGCCCCACACAAATCAATGCTAGATTTGGGGTGCTCTGGGGAAAGAGAGGAGAAACTCTGCACATTTGGAAATGAGAGGTCTCTTATTGAAAACAAATATTTAAGATGTCCTATTTAAAGAAGCCTCTTTGCAGAAAAGAAGTGCCAGAAAATTCATCCTGGGAAGGTTTCTGTAAGGGTAAATTAAAAGTTCTCAGCCCTACAATCAGTAGAAAAGCATTACAGGCACATAAAGACAACAGCAGACAAAACAAAAATAAATACATAAATATGACCATAATAGTATCTTTCCAACATTATGCCCATCTAGTTGTACCTTAGATGGACCCAGACACATTTTTTACATATCTACTGAATTATCTCACCAGTTTTGTTTTGTTCACCCTGATAACTGAGACTTTTGGTATTCACAAAGCAGGTCTTTTCTGATGAGAAGGCAGTAAAATGAGAAATACATGTTAAATGTCTTTTCGCCACGGTGAAAAGACCAGTCATGGTGCAGCTCTCACACACGCTTGGGCCCAGCATCAGCTACCACAGGTCCCCCTCAGAGATGAAGGGGTTTTGACAGTAGACATGAACCACTATGCGAAGTTTTAGAGGATGACAAAACTTCCTTTCAACTGGTTTTCAAGTCTACAAACAGCACTTTCAGAACAGCTCACCATTTCTGTCATCCTGTGAGTGGATTTCTTCAATGAACAAGCAACAACAGTAATTCACTTTCATCCCAAACAAAACAAAAGGACCACAGCTAAACCAGAAACCATGTGTGTACGACACCAGAATATTTGATTACCTCTTCTGAAAATATACCTGCATAGCATGAAAAATCTCCCTGTGGACTGCACTGCACTATGTTTTCATTTTACAAATGCAAATTGAATTTAAGGAGCTTTGCAAATCCTGTTTTGTTAAGAAAATCAGCCGGCAGCGTGATGTAGTCCTGTCTCTCTTTTGCCTGCATTATCAAGGACCAGTTTAAATCTGCAAGATGGCCAGGAGGAAGTATACAGGCAGGAGGTGATTTGGTTTCTGCACCAAACTCAGCAGTTAGGCAGCCTAGTTCAAAATTTCAAGCTCACCTGGTGAATAATGAGCTTATAAGAAAATACAGATTATTACAAAATGGTCTGCAGTGGGCTTGAAAGATTGATGCCGCAAACTCGAACAGAAGCATAACTTAATAAAGTGCAACAGGATTCAAGGTAAAAATAAGACTTGATGTAATGAGAAGACTACATGAAATTGCTGCTTCTTGTCCATTATACCTTTATTTTTGATTAGGGAAACAAAAGCTGGGAATCAAAACGTCAGGCTTTTTCATCCCCAGTAGGTTCCTATGGATACTGAAGAGGGAGAAAGTGCCTTGATGCTGGCAAAGATAATTAGCATAACTTCAGAATGAAAAATAGGTAGAGCCATTAGCAGCAGTCAGACAGCTAACACATGGACACAGACTTCTGCAAAGACTCTTTAACACAAAGGCAAATCTTATCCCCAACTTGATTTCTGAAATAGGTATATAAAACCACATTTATTTCATGCACTTTGCATGATAGAAATCCACTTTAGTACAGTGGTAAGTGTCCCCACCTGTCGTGTGAGAGACCTGGGTTCAATTCCCGCCAGGGAGACAGTGTTAAGAGTTGGACTCGATGATGCTTGTGGGTCCCTTCCAAATCAGAATATTCTGTCATTCTGTGATACTTCATTAGTTTCCAGAAAATCATATGCACTGGCTCTTATTTCTTAAATGATAAAATATATACCACACCACGCACTGACTCTTGTTTCTTACATGCTGCATTTTGAAATAGGGAGTAAAAACCTCCTTGGACAGAGAGGGTGAAGGAAATGTATGATTCAATAAAGCTAACTGGTATTACAAGCAAAATTGTCCTTGTGCTATGCTCCCCAAACTCTTACCCTCTTTTCTGCTGAGATCATTAAAGTTGTTGAGTTGGTTTTCTTGTAATTTCTGTTCCCACGCTTCTCAACCAAGACAGTAAAGGATGATTAAAAATCTCTGATCACTCCTGAAGCAGTACTCACTTGCATTTGCCCAAGTGTTTCAGCAGCAAGTCCACTGTCATGAACACTCTGACCATAAATCTGTCATCACTGGCTAACTCCCTCTAAGTGCTACTCGCATGCAGAAATAAAGCCACCTCACTGGATTGCTCTTTTTAATTACTCTTAATTTGATGCCAGCAACATCCAGAAGGCAAAAAAAACCAGCTTGCTGGGTGTTTCTTTAGTCATCTGCCTGTGAAGCTCACTAGAGTAAGATAGCCTCATTTCTCCTCTTCCAAGCCAAAATGCGACTGCATTTAAGGACAAAACATGCCGTTAGATCATTCTCTAAACTGTCAATAGAACTGTCTTTCACTAGGACTCCCACAGCCTATATAGATAAGACGATTAATCACTTCAGTTCTATCAGTCATTATTTCTAATTAAAAACTAACCCATAAATACCTATTTTATCACTAGGTCTGTGTGGTAAATAAATTCAAGTGGTCAGTAAAACACTCACAAAGGAAATCACATTTAAAAAATTACTTTTCATTTCTAAGTGTATCTTCCTAATTAAAATGGCTGTTTCCCATACATATCCCAGCAGCACCATCTGCAATAATTTAAGTCTTTGAAAGCACAATTCTCAGCAAACCCATTAAAATAACTTCTTACCATCATATGTTCAATGGAAACTAGAGCATTTTAATATTACACCACACTTCTCAATGTTGACACTTCACTGCTTCTCTGTCTCCCAGCCAGGCGGTGAAGAATTAAAGCACAAGCAAAAAGAAAAACGCACAAAATGTGCAACTTTATATATGTAGTTTATTTCCTCCCCGAGTGCTGATGACAGATGCAAATCTCTACGGCTAATTATATTGGCCTTTCCTTTAAGGAACATCTCAAACCTAAGAGCACCTTGGAGGTTCCCCGGTAAGAAAAAAAGTTTGTTGGTTTTTTTTTTTTTTACCAGTGCAAAGAAGCAGATTAGAAGAACTTCCCCAGGGTAGGACTGCCAGGCCAAGAGACTGTGTGTGGTCAGCATGAAAATGCAGATGATAACATCCTTCTAATCACCGCTTAACATCTAGCATAGTCATAACTTTATACACCAGCAGCTGTTAAACAAACTCCTCTGCCTTGGGAGCTCCAAAAAGACACACTCGACAGAAAGCAGAGTAAACTCCTCCATAAGTATTAAGGCTTCAATGACCAGGACAGAAAATGAGACCCCAGATCCTGAGGTGTATTTTTCATGGCTTGAATTTCCAGAGGAAGAAGCAGAAGGACGGTGCTGGGCACAGGCAGTGTTTACATTGCAAAGGAAGGAAGGAAGAACAGTTCAACTGAGACATCAAAAAAGGCAAATGCTGCAAGCAAAGCACAAGCTGAACAACCATCTATAAATATTTGAATTATTCTATGCCACGTTTCAGAACATAACAAACAGCACTGGGATTTATATTAAAATTATTCCTCTAAGTTGGTTCCTGTATGTGTGTATGAATCACACATATTCTTCTTTAGATGCACTGGATATAAAAAAACAGATCATATAAAAAGCTAAGGACCAGAGTTTCATAAGCACTCATTACACACTCAGATACTGTCAGCAGAGACCACTGGGGAAATCAGGTTTTTCTGAGGACAGCAAAAATGGGCGAAACCACCACCATGCTCCTGAATTTTGATGATAAACTGCCTGAATGTGAAGACTTCCAAAACCAGCCCACCACATTTAGACTCTTAAATGTGTCAACAAAAAATTTGAGAAAACCTAATCCTAAATGGCCAGTTTTACCTAAGCTGACTGCTCAAAACCACATCAATACAACTTAACATCCACCTCAACTACAGTGCATTTGAAACATTTATAATGGCCCATATGTATTACTAGTTATTTATTCTTTAATGTAAACACTTAAAAAATTAATTACACACTCTGTCAAAGCTGTCTAATACATAGGCAATCTCAACTTGAAAACACTGCTGTGCTCTTTTCTCTTACCACCCCCACCTTCTGAAATTACCTTCACATGTTTGTTAAGGCACATTAATGCCTCTGAAATCTAGCAACAGCAAGAGGTAAAGTGTTGAACTCAGCTCACTGCCATGTATTTAATTTCTGCTTCATTAACTAGTGGCCATTAATTTTATCCTTAAATGACAACAAAATTTTATGGGAGCTTTCCAGAAACTAATTCTTGTAGCCCTTGACCACTTTGGAAGGACAACAAACCAAAAAAAAAAAAATCAACAAAAAATCAACTCCATACAAACAATTTTATCCTGAACTACAATTCTTCAGCTAACATGGTTTTATAGGACTTTATATGTACTACTATGGGAGGTTACGGCATGATTCCCCAACTGCCTGGATGGACACACAGCAAGAATAAGTCTAGCAAACTTGTATTCAGCATCACTTCTTTCGAGGTACCGTTGACCCCCACAACTCGCGGGCTGTTGGGTCTGCCCCTCTTTACGCGAGTTCCAGAAACTGTGAGGATAGCAAACCCAATGAGTATTCAAGTACTAATGAGGTCTGGAGGGCGGTCCTGAGAGCTCGGCTCCCTCTGTAGTGCCTCATTAAAGTGGAGGAAATGCCTTTTGGTGCTTCCCAGCTCTCAGAAGGGAGCTGCTTTTCCAAGCACAGAAACCGGCATGCCTGGGAGCCTTGAAGCCAGCACCCAGCCCCACTGCAGATCCAAGCGGGCATGGAGCCTCCTGCCACTGTCCTTTCCCTACCGTGTCTGTGCTGGGTTTTATCGGGTTTCTGGTNTGCCCGGGGATTAAATCTCCCGTCTGTTGCCACCCCAGGGTCATCCTGGGTGGCAGCAACCATCCCCTGCCATCCCNCTGGTCGCTGGTGTGTCTCCTGTGTTCAAACATGGCGGAAGCGGCATGCTGTTCCAGAGCAGGACCCTGGGGGAGGCTTGGGGAGTGAGTTCACTGCTGGCTGGGGCGGCGCCGTTGGTTCCCTGGCAGGAGCGACAGCTGAACAGGCTGGGACATTCCCTGCTGTTCAAAGGGGCTGTGGTGCACCCAACCAGCATTTGTGAGAGAGCCAGGGTTCACCTCCCTGCCTCTTGCTGGGGCTGTCCACAGGATCATGGGCTGGCAGCAGCTGCGCAGGGCGAAAGAGCTGGTGATCTGCTCCTGCTGCCACTCCTGAGATGCGCAGGGCAGGGGCAAACAGGAGCCAGTGCAGCACTGGAGGACACGTGCATCCCATGCCAGGAGCACCCGCAGCCCCGCTCATCCATGCACCTGCTACCCCAGCCTACAGCTTTCTCCCCTTCCCTCTCCTACCCTTCCTCCATGCCTCCTCCACCCCACACGTCCTAGAAAGGACCCCCCAGGCCTGT
>WEKX01023667.1:0-52813 GCA_013390025.1 Pitta sordida
ACTGGGGAGCCCAGAACTGCTCACAGTCATGGAGTTCCTAAGCACATCCTTTACAGTATTAACATATTAACAGTTAATCTGAATATGCCAACCAATATCCACGTGCAGCAACAAAACCATGTCTGTTTTCCCGTGCAGTTCTCAGCAGGAAGGAGGATTCAGCAGGAAGAAAGACAACAGCGCTTTGGGGGCAACATTGAAGAATGACTGAGGCAACATCTGCTGTAATTTGTGAGGAAAAATTCTTGGTCTCAGCATTTGCAGCTTTCATGGAAGTAACTGAAAACTCAGTTGTACTTTAGATGGTATTTAAATTATTCCTAAAGTCTCTGTGGATCAGGAAGGAAAAAAAAACACCACACACAAATGAACACCACACACATTCCCATCCCAGTTCGCAGCCTTGAAGATAGGAGCCAGTTCCCTGTAATTTAACTTACAACTCTTCCATCTCTATCTTTCCCCAAGGGCAAATGCAGCCCTGACCTAAAGGGACACAGATTCCATTAAATTACACTGGGACTGAATCCAGTACTGCAAGGTCACCCAATAACCTTGAAAATATGGGTGAAACCTTGGGAATAGCAAATGTTACAAGTTGCTCCACTACTTTTCCAAGTACATCATCACTGAATTTCTCTATTATCTAAATTGATAACGAGCCCCTTTGCCACTCATCACTTAACTCCTGTTATACAGATACAGGACCTGTTCTGTTTGCAAGCAGTCATCTGTTTCTACAGCCCAAATCACAGTCGTCTGCAGTCACATGTTCTGTTTCCTCATTCACAGGACTCACACACATGACCTGTTGAGGAGTCTTTCTGGAGAGATATAATCATTGCTTTAAGACTGCACCTCAGGCAAAGTTTCATTAAGAAATGGAGGAAAGCATATATTGTCTATACATACATCCTGCAATCAATTTCAAGTGAAATCATAACTCTTATGATTTTAATAGTCTATTGACCTGTTACATCATGTAGCCACATCAAACATGTCTAACTGGAAAGGTTTAAAAGTAGCCAATGACATTTGGGCAAGCCTGCTTCTGTACCATTATAGGAGGGGATAGTCACGTGATTCTTGCCCCAGTCCACAGTTAATTGAAAAAGAATGATTTAGAAAGTGAACAAAGGTTTTCACAAATCTGAACAAGAGCTGCGTGATTACAACACTACTCCCTGAATGTTTCAGGAACACGGAATATGCTGAAGTCAAACAGTTTGCAAACAACTTCAGTATCTTGCATTAAAACTGGCAGGACCACTCTGAAGACTTGCTGCGTACTTTCCTAGCCCCAGCAAAAACCAGAAAGTATCAATCATCCAGTTTTAACAGCAGCTGACTGAATCTATTCATCCAGTAGTGCATTGCTACCACTGTGGCCCCATGAATAAGTCTCAAAGTCTCCTGCTCCTCTTTTTGTTCCTCTGAGTGGACTCTTAACAGCACTTCTTTTTTTTTCTTACTTGCTGAATGGCTTTGAGAGATCAGCTGAAAAGAAACATCATTAGTAAAAACAAAAACAAAAGTTTTCATAGAAAAAGTGGGAACAAAGTGGACACATTAGAGACAAGTTGTGATTCACGGCCTATACTGTGCTTTGCCCCTCTCTTTACCTCAATACACTTTCGAGTTTACTGCTGCATAAAAGCAGGGCAGACTATTGCATTTCCCCTAGCAACCAAAAATCACTTAGGGAAAAAAAGGCATGTTGTCTGCTGAAAGGGAGAACAGAGAAGTCTGGGGTCATACAAAGCCAGACATATGTTCTTTTGCATTTCATTCTGCATTGAACAGTTGTCAAAAAAGATTCAGTAAACAATAATAAACAGTTCTGGTTTATACTGATTCATATTTAATTAAATACGTTTGCCTATTTGTCATACATTTCATTTTACTTTTATTCAGTGATCTAATGGTTCCCACTATTGTTGAGAGTTTTGCCTTCAGGGACATACATTCTATCCCTTACAGTTTCTAAAGTTATTTCCTTATCTGTACACATCTATACATCTTCTAATGATCTAGTGATTGATTGTTACAAACACAGAAGTTCGTACTGCAGACATGGACATGAATAGACAAATCAGATCAATTAGCTTAAAACCAAAGGTAAATTTTTCATAAGAGTGATAGGAAAGAAACTATCATCCATACTTTAGTTAGAGTTCTCTTCAGGATGCAACATAAACTGTTAGAACACTCCTTTTGCCAGGATGAAGTCATCCAGGCTACAGGTCAAGTGGACCACGAAAACTGCACAGGAAGGCAGCTTGAGAACCCATGATTCTAGAGCTCCTGCATCATTAAAATACTTTCCATAACTTCTTCTTAACTCCTGACATTTTCACAGCAGTAAAACGTACCTCTGGTACCCTGGCATGAACAGTCCCTCCATTCACTATGAATGAGAAACAAGTTGACTGATGTTAGTTACCTGACATTTTGGTTTGAAAAGGTTAATTTTTTCCCTCTCAGTTTCTCTTGCAATCAATGGCAAGTGATTAATAGAAGTGAATTACAGCTCACTGTTTTACAGCTTGATGTTGGCATTTGTTCTTTACTTATTTGTACAATCTACATTTATGACAGGCACATTACAGAGATGCTCTTCTCACCTTGGCACACTACCCTGAAGCTGCAGAGACAATGCCTAAATGCAAATGTAAAGATCATGTGTTGCAACAGACATGGTGGCACAACCATCCAGGAAGACCATGCTCAGCTCCTGACCACTCATCCTACCAGTTCATGTCCATATAAGAGACCAAATAAACCATTCTATGAATGAATCTGAGAAAGCAATGAGAGACAATAAAAGAAAATTAAAATGAAGTATGAAACAGTGCAATGGCAGACCACTGTCCTTCACTCAACGACATTCTTCAGACCAAAAAATTCTGCTGAAAGTAAAAGAGTTGCTTGGATGATGTACTTGGTGGCATGACCGAGATACTAGGGTAGTGTGTTATAGGTAGGATGGTGTGTTGGTAGCAGGATGGGAACAGGTTAGGTAACAGGTTTGGCTAGGTTAGGTAATAGGTGATAGGTTGGACTTGATGACCTCTGTGGTCTTTTCCAACCTTACTGATTCTGTGATTCTCTGAGCACAACAGAGACGCACTAACAAGGCTAATTCTGCAAGTACATATCACATATCATTAAGGTTACTCGAGATCAAGCTTTGAACAGTGTCTCATGTAACAAGCACCTGTAAATAATGAGGAACAAATTTGAAAACACTTTCTGTTTTTCCAGTCACCATTCGCATGGGTAAGTAGAGCTGAATGAGTATCTCCCCAACCAGGGCAAATAATGGCATGAAAAGTCTGCAACAGCACCTGTATGCACATAGTCTCGATGGGTTACAAAATACACACTGGAATCGTAGATAATCAATGACCTTCAGTTATCAACAAGGCAAAGACACAGTGTGTCCTGGTAGAAACAGCAAGAAAAACAAGGAAGAATGTTTGCCAACTTATCTAGTACATAACCAGAAAGTGCTCTGAAAACTCAAACAGATGTGTTGACTCAGAAATCTGCAGATTATAACTATTAGTTGGTTAGTTAGTTTACAAAAAAAAGAAAAAAAAATTGCTTACCCAGCCCCCTCCCCCAGATGAAAAACAGCTGGAGTAGAGTGGTATAGAACTGCAAGTTCAATGGACACACAGAAGATACTCCTGCCAGAACATTGTTTAGATTAATATCCTCACATCACATTTTTCCATAACCCAGAAATGAATCTCAATTAGGCTTGGCCACCAGAGCACAGCGGCTCAATATATGTATCAGCAGGTTATTACACGGGTACTACTGGTTAGTTTGTCTATTGTTGTCCATACATTTATTGATGAAGGTCATTATTTTAATAAAATTAAGAGTGCATCTTGGATCTCTTCCATGGCAGCAAAGCCAAGCTAAACTGCAGAGATGAAATTAAAAAGCCATTTCTTACTCCATGAACTTTTGGCTTGAAAAAACAGTAAGAACACATATCTTTGCACACACAAGCCAGCACAAGAAGCAGATTTCCAGTTACAAAAGGATACCAAAGACAGCAATGTAGTAACAAGTAAGGAGTAAGCAGAACTAAGGCATCAACATGCACTCGTACTCTCTAGTATTTGAGAGTTGTCTCCATGGAAGGATGTAGGAACAAGCCAATTTCATCTTGTAACAAGATTACGTTGCATGAACTAAGATGGGAGCCTTTATTTACAGTAAGACAAGATATCACCACCTGCTTTCATGGTCTCCTGCACAGAGGACTCAACAGCAAAACTGCTACAGATTTCAGTGGTGGAGAATCAGGACCTAAATTAATGAGGCCTTGTTTAATTATCCACTATAACAAAATTATTAACCTTGGTTGATTAGCAGGGGTTTTTTTAAGGAAAAGGTGTGAGGCGAGGACAACATTAACAACTCAATCTTATTTCTGGACACATGACTTCAGGGCAGAGAGTCCACAATTTGCATTATGCAGAGAACAGGTATTAGAGTAACAATGGTGAGACTAAAACATACATCTGCAAATCTTGATTTCTATACAATTATTTTGTATTCAAATATCTCATAACTAACAGTTCACATGCCTATCCTACGTAAAATGTATGCTCAACGTTCTAAGACAAGTAGTGATTTAAGATCAGGTTCCATACCCTTCCACGTACCAAAAAGTAAAGGAGTTGTTTTGAACATACAAGGTACATGAAGTATAAAGATATAAGTTCAAGAAACCTCACTAAACAATGTGTTCTCTAAAAAATTCAGCAGTTACATGTAAGAAATGTCTGCTCAGTCAGAAACAAAAGGCCGACACATTTATTTATTTGGCAAGAACAAACACTTACTTTCTTCTTCATCTTGCAAAATAAAGAGATTTCTAGAGAAATGTAGAAAATGAGCCTCTGGGCAGGAAATAGCATCAATATGATTACTAAGTATCCTCCACAAGGTTGGTGTGAGAGGTGATGAGCCAGATGGCAGCCACAGGAAGAGCAAGCTCTGCCACGCCAGCTGAGATAACAGATAAACCCTGACAGCAGTGTTCCTCTTAGGTGGCCGAAACAGAATGTACAGAACCTGTTAGCAATCTATTTAGCCAGGATCAATATTTGAATAGCAATTCAAGGGTAGCAAATGGCTAAAAAGCCGTTGCATACTCTTTAGTAATTTCCACTAAATGTTTCAGCAGCGGACAGAGCACATCTTGAATTTAGTGCTACGAGCCCCCATAGCACTGCTATGGAAAAGCAACTCCTAGAAATAGAGTTGACTGGACAGAGTAGCCAAAACCTCCATTTCCTCTCTTCACATTTTTTTGGCACATTTCCTTGATGCTTTTTATGTATCCTTAAAAATGTCCTTAAATCATTTTGTCTACTTTAAAGGTTACATTTATGTAGCTTGCATTGCTAAAATGTATTTTCCTTGAACACCAATCTCATAATTCCATGAAGTTCCCAATGGAAGGATTATTGTAGTAAGTGCAACTCAGATTAAAGTTTTAAATCCCCTATTTCAAGTTTTCTGAAAGATTTGCGGGGTTTCAGAGCTTTTGAAGAGTTCAAAATTAGAAAAGACACAAACCATACTGTTTGGATTATAGCATCACTTTTCAAACGTATCCATCTCTGAAAGAACAATGAAAATGTTTCCTCACTGCCTATTTCTGCAGATAAATACATGTTGTTGCAATAACAACTTATCAAACAAGAAATAGAGAAAGCAAAATCTTAAGACTAATTCAGCAAAATATTTTATCATTGGCATAAAGTCATCTCTACTCAGGGAAGTTTTAAAGCATATGACGTCCCCACCTCTCATGTGGGAGACTGCAGGTTTGATTCCCGCCAGGGAGGTAGTGGTGCCGTTTGAGAGTTGGACTCGATGATACCTGTGGGTCCCTTCCAACTCAGAATATTCTGTGATTCTGTGATTAACTTGGAACACGTTTAAATTCTTATCAACTTCAGTAAGAGATGAAAGCACACACTTATAAATACTCTGCAGAACTCAATGCTACAGAAGAGCAAGGTAAAGGAACAAAACTGCTAACTCTCCACTTCAGAATTTTACTCTTAATGCATTAAAATGCACACATTCCACAGAAGCAAAGGTTATCCATCAACAGCAAAACTCACATGAGAGATCAAGACCCTGTCAGCTCAAATACCCACTGGAAGAATATACTCTAGTTTTATATGTAAGCCATGTTCTCCAACAGGCAACAGGGACCTGTACAAGGCCACAGATGTGTAGTTCACTGGTGTGAAGAAATAATATGAATAAAGAAAAACCCAAACACATTATGCTTCAGCCATCTCACCAGTTCATATGCTAACTTTTCATTATGAAAATAATTGCTTTTATACTACTATGGAGACAAAATGCTGGTTTTACAGAATCACTGTCATACATCTTTGACATGGTCATCATAGGTTGTTGTACACATCCATTCAAGAGGCTGGATGTAAATCTCTTCTGTCAGGCTGACAGCACCAGAACGAGAGGACATGGCCTTAAGCTACGCCAGGGAAGGTTTAGGCAGGATGTTAGGAAGAGCTTTTTCACAGAGAAAGTGATCTCTCAGTGGAATGGTCTGCCCAGGGACACGGTGGAGTCGCCATCCCTGGAAGTGTTTAAAAAAGACTGGATGAGGAGCTCAGTGACATGGTCTAGATAATGGGATGATGGGATGGGGAGTTGGTTATTAAAAAAAAAAAAATAAAAATTACATGATCCTGAGATTGGCTCAGATGGATGAAACATGGTGCTCATGGCTCCAAGGTTATGAGTTCAATCCCTGTATGGGCATTCGCTTGGGAGTTGGACTTGATGATCCTTGTGGGTCCCTTCCAACTCAGAATATTCTGTGACTCTGTGATCACACTTGCAGTTTCCATGGGACAACGGCTAAAAGCCAATTCTGACATAAAAGATTGTCATTTTCATTAAAGGTATTTGTGAGTACCACTAGGGCACTCTACAATTTGGCCCATTACAACTTGCGTTCACAGCAACTGTGCATTTTTCAGTTAGTACTTGTTCTTAAAGTTTATTAATGATTGGAAGAAAGATAACCAAAACACATAGCAATGAAAGAAGAATCAATTGAACACTAAACCCTCCCCATGTAATCAGCTTTTTTTACATCCACTGGTTTATTTTATGATATAGAATCTGTCTAGTGGGATGTTTTGTTGTTGTTTGGGGACTTTTTTGGGGAGGGATCAAGAACAGTAACCAAGATTGATAGCTCAAATGAAAGAGAATTAAAGTTATTCCCTGAACAGACCGCAAGAACATGGGCAGGGCTACAAGAAAATCTAAATCACCATGACTTTTTAAAAAATTAAAATCTACATATGTATACATATCACATGTTTTCTGATATTTTTACTGAGCAACAAAACTAACCTCTCAGGGAAAGGCATGGCCAACATGCCTCAAATGCTAAAACATCTATGTTTGGGCCTCATGCCAAGAGAACAAACAAAAAGCCCAACAACAGCAAAAACTACCTAAAACCAGGAATGCTCTAAAAGGTAACATTCAAGCATAGAAAACAAGCCAAGGATCTATTAACAAGTGTTCTATTGGGTTTTACCTTTTCTTTTTCTTCCCTCTTAAACTAAAGGATTGCTAGAGATCTTTTGAAAGCAACTAGTGGTGTATGTCACCCTAAGATGTGATCGTAATTACTATGCTTCTAAGGAGACAAAAGCACTGCGTGCCAAGCTCGCCTGCCAGTATTCCTTCAAAGCTACTTGTTAGTCATTTCGACAATAACAGCTTATCTCTGCTTGGTCATGATGTGCTATCCACAAGGCTCTTTATTTATTTATTTCAGAGAGTTGTTAGTGTAGCCAAACTTGACAGTCTCTTCCATATCTTCCCACAAAAGGGGAGGATTCCCAGCAGCTTCTTGGCATTTTTTTTTCCAATGGTCCAGCTGTAAATTATCTATGTGTTTCTCCTGCGCCCCCCACCCTCGTCCTACAAGGTTAAACCAGAACAAAGGTTCTACTTGTGTTCCCCATGACAAAACTGGAATAAATTATGTCTTGCCCCCGTCGTTCCAGCAAGCTGGTTAATTGCATTTGTTTCATATACATGTTCGTATCTCCAAACAGCCTGGTACATTAATTACATTCTGTAACACCAAGCGCTTCTGATTCACTGTCACTTCCACTGAGCACTTTGATTGTATTCCTTCAAGCTACATACAATTTTAAACACTTACTAATAATTACATTCTACAACCTGATGTTTGCAGATTGCATACGAAGATAGCTCCAGTATCAGTGGTCCTTAAAGTTAAGGACCTTATGCTAGTGCAAGAAAAATACAGCAAACATAAACCACAATCCCTGCAAAACCATGACCATGCTGATAGACAAGAACATTTCATTAAATCCTCTCACAGTTCAAACTTGCTACTGTTCATCATGTGCATACACATTGCACAGAAATTTTCCTGTGGGTTGACCAAACTGGACATTAAACCGCAAAGCATATTATGCAATTAGTGTAAAACTGTACTTGAATGCCTCCCCCTTCTCGCCTATTTTGCCTCCTTCCTTGCAAGGGGGTGGTGGAGAAACACCCAAAGCAGCCTGAGACTGCAAACAATAAACCCAGAGCCCTCTCCTCGGGACTGATACAGTAAAACGCTGTGAGAAGCTTCCTGGACTGTTTGCTCCGACAGACAGGCAAAGCCATCCAGGGTCTCACACATTGCATTCACCTCAAGTCTCAGGGACTGTTTAGGGCTGCAAATGCTCGGCCCTAGGAGGATGCTCACACTCCTGTGGAGCTGGATGCTCGCTCCTAGGCATGTGCTTGAGCTGCTGCAGCGCATCCACCGTCTGAGCGGCAGCACAGCGCCCACCCTTACTTTGAAAGGCAATTTACCCTTGCACTGAAGTTCTCGCCCTGCTAAGCCGTACTTCCCCCAGACGATAATTTACAGTTCCCCAGCCGTTACTTAAACTCGAAAACCGCAAGAAACGCTGCCGAGCAGATCCAAAAGGGGGGGGGAGGTGGAAAGCGGGGAGTAAGGAAACCCACCCTTTCCCCAGAAGGGAATGAAGTCTTGTGAAAGCACTCCCTCAGGAAAGCCCAGACTGAGCGGGAAGACGATGGGAAGACCGTCCCGCCCCACCTGCCCGGCACGGCGGAGGTGGAGCGGGGTGGTCGGTGCCGCTCCCATCCCTCCTCCCTCTCTCCCTCCCTCTATCCCTCATTCCCTTCCTGCCACTCGCCAGCGCCGAACGAGGCGTTGAGGGACTCTGGAAATCCGCCAGTTCGGCTCACCTGGAGTCGAGGCAGGGCTAACCTATTTATTTCATCAGCTGGCTCTCCCGGTGGAAAGTTTAACAATAGAAGGCGGCAAAGTAATACCAGCTCCAAGCGCTCCCTATCTTTCCTTTCTCCTTCCCGCTCCCCAACCCTAAATAAAAGACTTAACACTGTAGTTTTCACTCTTCCCTCGCTATCTCCAGCTGACATTCTTCCATTCATAAGCTGCTTTCCCATTAAGTTAGGAGACGGGAAGGACTGCTTATTGGAAACATATATTCTCCCTTTCCCGACCCCTCCCTCCCCAAATACCATTTTTATACCAGGAACAAACTTAAAGCTCTGTAGCGTTAAAGCTTATAATGACGTCCATGTGCTGTCCCAAATGAGATTCAGATGAAGGGGATTCCTGCACAGAAATGACATGTCTAAAATAAGCGAACTTACCGTAGACTTGAAAAAATGCAAATCCGAAGAGCAGGAGTGGCGTCAACAGACCCATTTTGACATATTAAAAACAATCCCGAACGCTTGCGAGGCAATTCCACAGAGATATTTATTAAAAAAAAAGAAAAAAAAGAAAAAGAAAAAAAAAGGTATCCAAAGCCAGTAAGAGGTAGGTCCAAAAGTTTTCAGTTTCCTAGCAGCTAGTTAGAATGGAAAGGGAAATCTTGAAATGAAAAGCCGCAGATGCAAAAGTCTTGAATGTGACACTTTTAGATCCATACAGATTAGAGCAGCGAGAGAGCTCCGGAGGCTTCTGCTTTGTACACACGCTCCTTCCTAAATTCCCACCAATTCAGCCCGAGCAGAGGAGTTATTCAAGTGTGTCTAAGACTCTCTTTAGGATCCATGGCAATCCAAAAGCAAGCGCTTTCTTCGGAAGACAAGGAGAGACTCTGAGAAAGGACCTGATTCCTAGAAAGTGCTCCACAAACTTCCCGGCACTTTGCAGGAAAACCATTGGCTTGGTTCGGCTATCTTGCTTTCCTCTCGCCCTCCCCCTACCCCTTTCTCTCCCTTTCTCTCCCCAAATCAGTTCAAGCTGCAGAGTTTTCTCACTTAACTTCCATAATAGGAACGCCCAGGCAATGTGCTATATGGGAGGGGAACAGCTTGCTTTCTCAGCATCCCCGAAAAAAAAATAAAAAAAAAAAAATAAAGCCGTGTTCTCTACACCTCCCTCCGCACTGGAAGCGGAGCGGGAACTGTCGGAGGGCAGGACCCCGGCGCGGTGCCGAGCGGTGGCGGCGGGGGGTGCGGGGAGTTCGGGGGCTCCTCTCCCGGGCGGCCCCGCGTCCGCCGCTCCTCTCTCCGCTCCGCTCCGCTCCTCTGTCCCCTCCTCTCCTCTCCTCTCCTCTCCCGCCGCCTCCGCCTCCTGCCGCCGCGGACACACCGGCTGGCAGGGAGAGGGAGGAGAATGAGCGCGGCTCCCGAGGCTGCCTGGGGAAGGGAGGCTGCGGGGTGTGGACTAAACCACTGCGCTCCACACCCACGCGTCCCTGCCGCTCCTCCCGGGGTAGGGAGATGGGGACGGCGATGCCAGCGGGTTGGGGATTAAGGCTCGCTGCCTCCCCTCCACAGTTGGGTGTAGGCAGGATTTACATGACTGCTCCTCGCAGCTAATTTTTCGGTAAGTGATTTCATGCAACTGTTCCCTAATTATTCATTTTCCCTCTCCCGCGCATACGCTGGGGGCTCGGGAGTGAGACCCTCGAAAGGATATTCCCCAGGGATTTGTCTGCTGGCCCGCTCCGTGGAAAATGAAGGAAAGGTGACAAATAAAATAAAATAAAGCACAAAAGATCGCACGTGTCCTACAGAGCCTGTGGGACCGGCGGGCTCAGCTGAGACCCGGGAGTCTCCATCCTCCCGGGTCTCTTTGGATGAACGGAGCTCCCGCCAGAGGGAAAGTTTCGTGATCCTCGGAGGCGGCGGTGAGGGAGGCAGGAGAAGGGACCTCCTCGCCTCCCGGCAACCAGGGAGAACAGCCCGTCTCCCTCACACGCTCAGAACAAACTCCAAACCACCACAGCAGAAAGAGGGAGGGACACGAGGGGAGCAAGCACGTGAAGAAAGCGGAGTTTAACGGCGCCCGGTGTCGGAGCAGAGCAGAGACATCCCGGGAGAGGGGCATGGATACCCCCGGAGAGGGGAACACAGACACCCCGTGATGGGGGCACAGTCATACCAAGATGGGGGTACAGACACCCCGTGATGGAGGGCTCAGTCATCCCGAGATGGGGGCACAGACACCCCGAGATGGGGGCACAGACACCCCGTGATGGGGGCACAGACACCCCGAGATGGGGGGCACAGACACCCCGNATGGGGGCACAGCCACCCCGGGATGGGGGGCACAGACACCCCGTGATGGGGGCACAGACCCCCCGAGATGGGGGGCACAGACACCCCGTGATGGGGGCACAGACACTCCGTGATGGGGGGCACAGGCAGCGACACCCTAATGAGGCAGACAATAAACACCCCGGAGCGAGGGGAGTGGGGGTACAGACACCCCACGAAGGGACACAAACACCCCGAGAGGTGACACGGATGCCCCAGGAGGGGACACACACACTCTCCATGAAGGGGACACACCCCGTATGAAGGGACACACACCCCATGAGGGGACACCCCCACCCCGCCATAAAGGGACACAGTCTCCCCATGAGGGGTCACAGACACCCCGTGAGGGGACACAGACACCCCGTGAGGGGACACAGCCGCCCGGGGTGTCCCCGCTGTCCCCCCCCAACCGCGCGGGACGGCGGCAGCGCCGCTCGGTGAAGCCCGAGCGCCCCCTACTGTCACACGGGGGCGTTTTGTCGCGGCGGGTTCGGCCCCGAAGGTTTTATTTTGGTTTTGTTGTTTGAGTTTTTTCCCCCTTTTGTTTTATGTTGCATACATTAGGGATTTATTCTTTTAATAAGTTCCTCACATAAAGGATCCGAACTGCGTTTCTACAAAATGTACGCGGCCCACGCATACACAAATGGCCTGTGTATTAATTCTTCCTTGATTCTTCTCTGCAATCAGTGACAACTGTTTTTACCGTCGCCAAAAGTGACAGTGGTCAGGGGGTTTTAAACGTTCCGAGAGGGTTATTGCTATTTCTTATAACACCAGACGAAAACTCCAAAGTCTCTTTAGCCAAATTAGGGAACGATGTCCCCCTACATTTATAATCTGCCCTGCAGATAATAAAATGGCCTTGGTTGGAAGGGGTCTTAAAAAGTCATCCCGTTCCAACCCCTCTGCCATAAGCAGAAACTCCTTCCACCAGACGAGGCTGCTCAGAGCCCCATCCAGCCTGGCCTCGAACACTTCCAAGGATGGAGCATCCACAGCTTCCCTCAGCAACCTGCTCCAGCCTCAGAGTAAAGAATTTTTTCCTCCTATCTAATCTAAACCTACTTCCTTTCAGGTTAAAGCCATTCCCTCTTGTCCTGACACTACATGCCCTTGTAAACCTTCTCTCCCCATCTTTCTTGTACTTTCAGGTACTGGAAGGCTACATTAAGGTCACTCTCAAAGCTTTCCCTTTTCCAGGCTGAACAATCCCAATTCTCTCAACCTTTTCTCAAAGAGAGGTGCTCCAGCCCTCTAATCATCTTTGTGGCCCTTCCGTGGACTTGCTCCAACAGGTCCATGTCCCTTCAGTGCTGGGGACCCCAGAGCTGGCAGCAACACTGCAGGTGGGATCTCACCAGAGTGGAGCAAAGGGGCAGGATCCCTCGTCCTGCTGATCATACGTTACTACACATGAAGACTACCTTGTGAAGAAAGCTGTAATTAAGACTAATTAGGGCACGATATGTAACGTACATGAAATTTTAAAGAATGTATTTGCTTTTGAAGTGGACATTTCAAATACGTATTTGATGTTCATGAAAATGCTGATTTTTTTCATTGAGCAGTTTTAAATGGGAAGTATCTGTACACTGTACAGTTCTTTTTCTCCTCCTTAAGTAAGTTCCAGATAAATTTAACATTAGCTGAAGTAGAATGGAACACTTTCTAGATAGAGGCACTCTTCAAAACCCTTAGGTACAGAGGTACCTGTAAAAGAGTATAAAGACTCATATAAACATTCTCAGGGAAATCAATGGATTAACCATCATAGCTGCTGTTTTATTCATTCATTTCCACAAAATACCCCTTTTCAACTACTAAATTCTTTACAAAACTTCAAAAAGTTTCAGCCAAATTTAATCAAGCTTTTTCACCAATAGATTTTGCTCATAGGTGCTTCACTGATTTTTTTTTCCCCCCTGTAAGAAGCATTAACAGGTGCTCATAATAAAACAAAATAAAAGGTCATCCAGATGCCCGTAGCACTACAGTACAGGTTCACATGCGTTATGGCTCATGAGCACAGGACACGTCTCATGTCAGAGTCACTGCTGATGAGCAGAGTTTGCTCGGAACAATGTTTACTTTCATTAAAAGATGCTGTCCAGATACTGGAATAAAAAAAAAAACATATGCTTGTCTCTCCAGTCTTTCAATACCCTCCAATGAACACGGCCAACAGGACAGATGTTCTCTGCTTGAATAGCAAAGTCTACACAGAGGAACTGAATGTGCCAACTATTTGTTTGGCTATGAGCAATATGCCACCTGATTAAATACTTGGGTGAGCAGGATGAGGAAAGGACGTGTCGGTGTCGGTGCACACAAAGCTTCAGCTCAAAGCATATTGTTGAGGTGGAACTTTAGAACAAGGAAATGGCTCAGGAAGATTGCCTTGACTCATACCAACGTCAATCATCAAATGAGGCAGGGCTAATTTGGAAAAACAAGAGTGAGATCAGATGTGGTAAAAGTAAAGGTTTCGTTGCTTTCCCAGGCTGATATTTCATGTCTTCGTTTCCTACATCTATATGAAAATATATATAGTACATGAAAGATCATATCCAATGTTTAAAGAACAAGTGTTTTAAGTGTAGCCCTCTCTTCAGGTGAGCTCTACCATTTACAGCACTTTTTTTTCTAAACCAACATTACCATTTCTGGTGCTACATATATATGTAATATATTCTATTTCCTGGCTGCCATAAAAACCTCCTGTCTTCTCAAAAAAGAAAGGTTGAAGTGGATTGTGTAAACTTTCTTGTGGATACCAGGGCTACTCACCCAGAGAATTGCTGAAAGTGAACAGAGATCTTTGATACCAAAAAATGTACACAAAGTATGATGACCATGTAATTTAAATGTAGACAATTAAGTTAAATTAGGAGGCTGATCTTTCTAGACTCTGGAATAGAGCAAAAGGTAGATTCCAAGGACAATTAAAAGCCTGTAATGTTATGCAGCCTCAGAAACATAAAAAGATAAAGGAAAAAAAGGACACAGTGAGCACGGACCTTCCCAGAGAACAGACTATTGTCTTCCTCTGTGGTTTTCTGTTCCAGGTCACTGGGTTCTGATGTCATCTGACTATTGAATACATGATGAGAGAACAGAATTTATAGATTTTAATCCTTATAAATGTTGAAGCATGATTATTATTCCTGCTACGATCAATAGGGTCTTCCACAGGAATATTGGACATGAGAGGTAAATCAGTAACTGAGTCCAGGAAAAGAAGACATTGCTGGAAACTCTAAACACTGTGGCTGGTTCTGTCTTACAAAGCCCCCTGAAAAGTAGTTTTTCACCTGTCCCTGGCTACCACAATTCTGAATAATCTTCTTCCCTAGAACCGTGTGCTTCTTCCCTAGAAGCATGTGCTTCTTCTCTGTCACACAGGTGTCTCTTGCAGTACAGAGGGTCACCTTCTACTCCACCACCGAAAATTCCTGAGCTGTGGCATCTGACTTCATAGGATTCCTCTGGAAATACCAATCCAGCACCAGTAAGAACTCTGTTTTGAAATATCCTTACTTTGCTAGGCTGTTAGCATGTCTGCACTACTTTTAATTGCTAGTACAGCTACACAATTGCTTCCCACAATTATGAGAGTTACCTATACTAACGGTGAGATAAATATTTGGTAAATTAAATTGTTGCAATTTTCTTCATAGGCATCATATGCTCAGTTTAGGAGTTGTGTCCACAGCTTGTTAAATGTTCAAGAACTGGTAACAGAAAGGTGGTACAGTTTCTTGAAAATCTTTAAAACAACCTCACCTAAAATAAATCCCAGTCAATAATTTTATTTTTAAATGAGATTCAAAACAGGTAATAAGCACAAATATTTGCATTATAGATGTAATATTACTCAGTAAAGATTTTACATCCTACTGTGCTGTTGTTCTATAGATGTACATTTATCACCTAATTAAAAAAAAAAAAGATCGTGTCATCCCCACTTTGCACCTTGGCTAAGAATTCAAGAAAGGAGAAAAATAATTCATAGTTAAAAAATAATTTGAGAACAGATTATATATAAAAACAGGATTTTCTTTTCCTTTCTGGGGAAGAAGGAAGAGGTGAAAAGAAACTGCTAATTGTGGCACTCACAAAAAAAAAAAAGAAGAAAAAAATAGAGGGTAAGTTTACTGTTATGTGAAACACAGGGTTGTGTTTTCCTGTGGTTGGCAGCACACTGTCCTTTGAGATACCTGGAGCAGCAATTGTAGAGAGCAACAACATCTTTGTACTACAGGGATAAGAACAGCACCTACTAAAAAATCTGTGACACAGTGCAGGAGTGGGTGAAACTCAAACTCAGAGTGTGAAAGGAACAACATCTGTCACAGTCACAAACACTAAAGTTGTTTTAAGGCTGCTGAGTTTTGTATAGACTTGCAGAGCAGGTGGAACCAGACATTTTCCAGAGGTGCCCAGGGATGGGACAAGAGGCAATGGACACCAGTTGCAATTTGGGAGGGTTCCAGTTAGATGTCGGGAACCAGCATTTTCAAGCAGGTCCCTGAAGGGGCTGTGGAATCGCTGTCCTTGCAGGTATTCAAAACTTTATTGGACTATGCATTAAGACATTGAAGGTGAACCTGCTCTCAGTCAGACTAGAAGATCTCCAAGGGTCTCTTCTGACCCATATATTCCTAAGGTTCCTTGTTCATATCTCTGGAAATACTGATAAAGTTCTGATCGGATAAGTGTGCTTTGTTTACCAAACACCAAGGTTTCTCAGCAGAGAATTCTGTACTGAAGAGTTCAGTAGCACTCCCTTCCATTATAAATTACATAAAACTGCACACACAAGCAATAAATAAAATAATTTCGTGGTCAAATTTAAGCAATTCCTGTTGCAATACAAGGAGTCTGTTGAGTGACTCCCATGCAGACTCAAGAGTGACCATTACAGGACCAGAAGAGCATTCCTTGCCATCTTGTCATTGGAAATGCTTTCCTTTCCCACTTCAGTATCTAAAATTAATAGCCCTTTTACCAAGTTCAGTAAGCTGCACATCAAGCCTATGGCTGTTTCCATGCTGTAGATTGTAAAATTAATTAAGAATTTGCAACAGGGCACTTGCATCCCCTCAGGCTGACGACACCAGAACAAGAGGACATGGCCTTAAGCTATGCCAGGGGAGGTTTAGACTGGAGGTTAGGAAGAGGTTTTTCACAGAGAGAGTGATCCCTCAGTGGAATGGTCTGCCCAGGGAGGTGGTAGAGTTGCCATCCCTGGAGGTGTTTAAGAAAAGACTGGATGAGGAACTCAGTGACATGGTCTAGATGATGGGAGGTTTGGATGGACAGAGCGTGGTGCTCATGGCTCTGGGATTGGGGGAGTGATCTCTGTATGGGAGTCCCTTGGGAGTTGGGCTAGATGATCCTTGTGGGTCCTTTCCAACTCAGAATAACCTGTGAACCTGCCACTGCCTCCATGGACTGCATCTATCTGGCCTTCTCCACGTCAGGAATTTCCTCTTATACACTAATATTTTCATATCGATATGTCTTAACACCTCACATTTGGTTGGGAGAGTTGTGATTGTGTCTGCTACATCAACAGCTTCTATTCCTTCCCATGTAAGCTATGCATTTCTTTGTCTAGTGAAGAAAAAGTCAATTATTTAATAAGATGAAGGCACTAGTTATGGAATAAAGTGCTAATCTATGTAAATAAGGACTTCAAAGGCACGTTCTGTCAACTGCAGACAAATAAAATAAGATTCCAGTAATAATTTAGTTTCTTGGTTTAGTAATGTAGTCCTCTATCTGGACATTCATTTTAATTAAAAATTAACAAAAATGCATTCTGCCCTAATTCACAAACAAAAAATAAAACCATTCCTTAAGTGGCAAGTTAAATTTCATTTCCAAAGACAACTGAAGTTTCCAGATGGCATAAGGTAGACATTGTATTATTCAATAAAAGAATAAGCAGTTAAAATGAATAACTGGAAGATGATAAAATCTTACCCTGCCTACATGAGAGATGAAAAAGTGAAATTCTCATTAGAAAAATGTATTTCATCTTAATGCAATCAGACTGATACATGTGAAATTAAGTGTAGCTACTGCACCCTGACTTCCCTGGATAAGAAAATCAAGCTACCCACAACACATTTATAACTGTACAGAATGATACAGAAATAAGCTTTAAGCTGAGCTCCATGTTACTACATAATTATTTTATAAATAATATGTTGTGCTCTCCTATTAAATGGCATGTGTCACACTTCCATAACAAGTGCATATTGACAGCCAACAACATTAGCCAACAATATTTACACTTCAATTACAGCTATTAAAATGGAAATATGTGATTATATTTTTGTGCCTAAGTTAATGGTTGGACTTGATATCATAGAGGTCTTTTCCAACCTTAAGAATTGTGTGATTTCATGATATGTTGTGTTATTCAGGGCCAAAATTCATGAGTATATCCCTATGTAAATGTCCATTATGTAGATACTCATTAGTGTGTGAGAAAATATTCTTTACAATAGGTAGTGTTTCATTTAATGATGTAGGAAATAAGATTTATGATGTCATTAACAATTCAATTTACTTGATAATACTAATAGACACATCCAGTATTGCATTACGCACTTAAAAGACTTTTGAATTTAGCTTAGGATCTACCATATTATTTTACAGTGACTGTTCTGTAGAAGAAGACAGACTTCATGAGTTCTCTCTGTTATCTTTGGCCTCCAAAGCATCACTGGCCCAGACAGGTTACCCTTAGCATGGTTCCTGCAGCAGTAGTACAGTCTTCAATTGTAATCATACATCAGTCAAACAAAGGACCTGTTGTGGTACCAGAGATCTGATTTATGAAGGTGTCAGCTCCCAAGAACCTGGCCCATCACTACGGGGGCAACTCTAACAGCATTAGAGGCTCGTGCATGTTTCCACCAGTGGGTTGTAATGTTCCCATCAGGCCATGATTCTTCTTTGCAATATGGTGCTGTCAACACTGTTCTCATCAGTTATACATATCAGTGGATTATTAACAATATTTGTCAGACTTCTTTATTAGTTTTGTCCCAGACAGCCTTGCCTCACTTTGGCAATAGAATTACATTTTGCATTGTCTCAAGAAATGCTTTAAAATTAGAATTGATGTTTCAGTCGTATGATTTTTCACTGTTGATGTAATTTAGTTTTCTATCTAAATTTTTATATGAGTATATGACTTATTTTTTAAAAGTGTGATCCTATGAAAGACAGCTGAAGCATGGAGCTTCCACAGCAGGATTTGGGCTAATACCTCTCCTGTGCATGGCAGACTAAAAGAGTGGTCAAGACTCACATAAATTTCAAAATTAAACCGAAAAGAAAAGTAAAAGAGGAAAACCCCTGAAACCTCAGAGCAAGACCTCTCCTTAAAAAGTAAGCATTTAATCAAAATGACCAATATGTACAAATGTAAACACCAAGTATCTTGTATAATCACAAGGGCAACAGCATATTTTATATATTTTACAGTTAAAGCTATTATAGGATTTAATTGCCTAAATTGTATACAAAATCACCAAACTTTTACCAGGAAGATATGTGGGAATGTTTTCCTCTATGCTGTATATCCTATTATACTGGAAGCAGCTGTGCCATTACAGAGTCCCTTTAAAACCAATAAAACTGTACATGCAAAGGGGCCAGCCCAGAACACAGAAACAGAAGCCAATGATTCATTTTAATGTCTGTCTCTGAACTGAAACACAAAATAGCAATTACCTCAAAGCTGCTCGCTGCCACAGCTAGGAAGACTCTTTCACATTTAAAGCACACTACCCACACACAAGAGAAAATGAGAAAATAGCTTTTTTTTTTTTTTTTTGCTTTTTTTTTTCCCTTTCATTCTACAGCTTGAAGTGGCTGACAGTGGAATTTAGCATGTTTCAATCTCAGGCACCAGTTCAAATCTTGCCCGTGATGATGGTGACCAAAAGTTATTACTTGGTTCCCAGCTTAAATTATTTTAGCTAGCCCTTTATAGACAAGAGAAACACATTGTAAGCTTATCTTGCCCAGACAATCTGCAATAGCTCAGCCCTCTAGGACAACCTGGGGAAGAATAGGGTATTTCACACTGCCATGGCCCAGGAGGTACTTATCTTGGGAATGAAGAAGAATTGGGTTTCAACAGCACCTACCACAATGAGATCCTGTAACCAGGACTGTGAATCTATGGACTTCTGTGATATCAACAGTAATTAAATCCCACTGCCCCATCACCTGCTGAAAGGTTTTCTAAACGAAATACGTCTTGTGAGGGCCGTCGCCTGTCCCGTTTGTTGCGAACGACGGGGTATAACTGTATAAGACTTTTCCAATATCCTTTGGAAGAAATAGCACGGGTGATTAAAATAATTGAACTAATGCAGCAGGCCATCTGGGAAATTTTTCCTCAGAGAATTGTAGAGAACCTTTTGAGTGATCTAAATCTCAAAGACTTAAATTCTGATGTTCTTTTACTGCTGACCACCAGTGTTCTCTAGTGCTCCTGCAGGGGTAGGATGATGTTCATTATTTAAGCATGGTAGGACTGACAGAAATCTGAGTAACAATTTATTTTTTTAAACTCTAGAAATCCATTTTCACTGTTCATCAGGAACTAGTGATAGAACAAGGGGAAATGGCTTCAAATTGAAAGAGAGTAAGTTTAGATTAGATATTAGGAAGCAATTTTTTGCTGTGAGGGTGGTGAGGCAAGTTGTGGATGCCCCATCCCTGGAATTGTTCAAGGACATACTGAACTGGGCTTTGAGCAACCTGGGCTAATGGAATGTGCCTTTGCCCATGGCAGGGGTGTTGGAACTAGATGAGCTTTATGGCCCCTTCCAGCCCAAACCATTCCTTGATTCTATGATTCTGTTTAATTTTCCCATCACATAACCTGGATGTTGGTCACTGATTCAATATAAACTCGCATAGAAGGAATTTGAATCTTTTAATTTTCAAATTGACATAAATCTATGTTGCTCACACGAAATGTACAACTCCATCTGAGTCAAAAAGAATCTTGTATTTTATCCATCAACAATTTGCAGTGCCTATTCCTCATCTAGTTAACATATTTATAAAATCTTATGGATACCTGAATATATCAATGATCAGTATATTTGCAGAAAAGTGCTTTTTTTGGGTCCCTGCATATAAGCTTACAGTTGCTTGAGTCGTGTCTTTGCCAAGGTATATGTAGAAAAGCTGACACAGCCTACTCTAACAGCAACACAACTCAACGAAGGGAGTAATGACTCTGGAGCTGGTGTCTGATACATGCAGAGACGTCTCTCCTACTAGAAACAAGATTATAGATGAAAGAGTGGCATAGAAAGGTGAAGGCATCTCAACTGCTAAATCCTGGATTTGTAAGCTGTGACTTAATCCAAAGACTGCTAAATCAAATCACTGCTTAGTGGTAGATCAAACAATTGAAGAAAGTATTCCTTAGAAGAATGTCAAGATGAGCAAAAAAATGAAATGAGGGCTGAGTGATGGGAAGTAAATGGGAAGAACCCCTGGAATCTTATAAGGACATCTTGAAACATCTTAAAATACACTGGAAATTTTGGATTTAAATAAGTTCCTAGAAATCAAAGCTGTAATAATTAATAACCACATTTCATAATCTACTCAAATAGAAGATGATAGATTATTCTTTTATATAGTGCCCCTTATTACATTTTCGAAAGTCTTGCTTACCATGAACATTTTAGATCTACATCATATTTAAGATGCTTAAATCAAACTGCTTAATATTCTAGACTGACAGGCTCATTAAGCTGAACAGTAGGATTGCTGTCATATGCACTTCAGGCCCTTACACTGGGACATTTTCTATTTTTAATTCCAAATGTTTGACGAGAAATCTCTATCATTAAAACTGTATTTCTTTTCTTTCAGAGCCATTATCCTTGTGGGTCCCTTCCAACTCATAATTTTCTGTGATTCTGTGATTCTGTGATTACTGTGTGTTTGACATCTGGGCTCTGATGATATATTGGTGATCTATTACACTCTGAACTATTTCACCAAAAGAACAGAGTAACTACAGCAACAGCTTTGGTGTAGTAGTTGCCCATTTTTTAACCAATTCATAAACTCTAGTAATTTCTGCCTGACGATGTTAAAAATAATCTACTGTAGCTACAGCTGTTTGGATTGGTACCGTTGTATACTAACTCCCATTTGGTCTATCTTAGTTTAATACATTAAAAAGTGCACACCAAATTCTTACTCAGTATTAAGAGCAAAGTAATTTTGCAGAAAAATGGTTCTCCAAGGCCTGGTTTATCAGAATTATTTAGAGATGCTTCACAGTGCTGGAGGCATCTGTGTGCAAGCCTCATTAGTGTTGCAAGTCAGTGAGAGTTAAGTTTCTAGCTATTAGTTTCTTTTGAAGGTTCTTTACAGGTACTGTCTAAACATCTTTATTCTGCCAGTGTACTAAAATTTCCCTGATGCAGTCTTTGATCTGGAGATCTAGAAAATAAACTAAGGACTGTTTAAAGGAAGTTTGGAGTGCTAAGTACAACTCTTTGAGTATTAACATACCTGGTATTAATAGGAATTACCACATGATTCCTCCAGCAGCGTGGCTAGGCTGAGTCAGAAGCTGTGTCATGTGTGCTGCAGTGATTATTGATGGAGATAGTGAAGACAAAGGTCAGGAAACAGTAAATAAAAATGTAATGCATAAGAACTTCCATAAACAGGAGCAAGAAGGCATTTCCAGTAGGCACACAACATTGTGAACCCAAAGTTAGGTTAGCAGGCAGCTGAGAAAAGACTGCTTCTAATGCTGTTTTTGTTACTTCCACAGAAAGTGATCTCATAGAATCTTTGAAGGAGTCAGGAAGGATTGAACCTGCTTCAGTGTCACCCCTTAAAGAAAAAAAGTCACAAGACGTAAATAACCAATATTCAACTATTGGCCACATATTGTTCTTTTGTATTTGCAAGAAAGCAAGAAATGAATAAGGATTTTGGCAAATATTTTATCAGAATATCAGATTTCTACACTAAATTCTTTCTGCTTTTTCTGTTGTGTCTTCAGAAGTATGATTATAAAGTCTGTTCAAAGAGTCTTTTGTAGATCACTAACTTCACCATTTCCCCTCCTAATTATATAGAAGTAAAAATTTTAATTTGAATAGTAATTAAATCCCACTGCCACAATAACATGTTGTTGTTCCTACAACTGGCCTGGTTTTTGTGTCTCTTTGTTGAGGTCCAGCTGAGAGGGAGAGTTCAGCTGAATGACATTGGAGTTTGGCCATATGGTTAGCTGAGACTACCAAGGGACTTCAAGATAAAACATCCTGTTGTTTTTCTAGTCTTGTCAAAGCTTGTTTCCTCAAATATTGCATATAATAAGGGCTATGATGTCATTTTTATTTATACAAGCATGCATAATTGTATGTTTGCATTCCTGTGTAAGACTTTGGAGATGATGCTGCAATTTTTCCTATGACCCAGTTTCTGAAGTGAGATTCAGCCCACTTTCTTTTTTTCCCTCTCAATAAAAACAGTCCCAAATTCCTCTAATTTATGATTTGGATTTGTTTTTATAAGAGGCAGAGACTGTAAAAAAATTCAGTTAAAAGAATCCACTGGCAATCTAAATAATATTGTTCTGTCTACTTATTTTGGCTCTTTTTCTTCAGTGTAAGGTTCCACAGCGAAGGCATTTCCTCTGAAAGTTAAAAAGTGAGGTCACTGAAACAATTGTGATAAGATATTCTTTCTGTAGCTTCTGAAATTAGATACATCTGTCTTATCTTCACATTTGGTTAATTCCGCTACAATAGAGTCATCTCTTGTTTTCATATAAACCCCTTTCAGCTTCCATTTAACTCCTTCTTTTTGGCTTACAGAAACAATCTTTTAAAAGAATAATCAAAACCAAGCCAGAATCCAAGGGGTACATCTACACACTACGAGATAAATTTTCAGTTTTGTTCTTGAAGAGGGACAGCTACCTAATAGATCAGTTATGAATTTTCCTTCCTGGTTTGCTCAAGATGAACACTGCTGACTTAAGAAAATGACCGTGTAATTCGATAATCACAGAATTATAAAGTGATTTGTATTCAAAGGGACCTTAAAGACGACCTCGTTCCAACCTGCCTGCCATGGGCAGGGATACCTTTGACTGGAACAGTTTGCTCAGAGCCCCATCCATCCTTGAACACTTCCAAGAATGGGGCATCCACAGCTACTCTGGGCAACCTGTGCCAGTGCCTCACCACTTTCACAGGGAAGAATTTCTTCCCAATATCTAATCTAAACCTACCCTCTCTCAGTTTAAAGCTATTGACCCTTGTCCTGTCACTACTTGTCAAAAGTCCCTCTCCGTCTTTCTTGTAGGCTCCTTTCAGGTACTGGAAGGCCACAATAAAGTTGTCCTGAAGCCTTCTGTTCTTCAGCCTTTCCTCATAGAGAGGTGCTCCATCCCTCTGTTCATCATCATGGTCCTTCCTCACTACAACAGGTCCATGTCCTTCCTGTGCTGGGGACCCCAGAGCTGGATGCAGCACTGCAGGTGGGATCTCACCAGAGCAAGAGGGGCCTTGTTAGGTGTTAAAAGAATTAAACCATTTAGTTTTAACAGCTACAAAATTTAGCACCACCAGATGTGGCTCATCTTGTTTTCAACAAGAAGCAAGTACCTTGGGATAACCAAACACAGTAACTTTTGGCTAGGACAGTTTGTAAAAAGCAAGGCGTTCACTGCACATTAAAAAAATGCATTAAAATATAAAACATTTACCAGACAGCAGATAGCATTACAGCCAGATGATATGACTTGGAAACTTGCCCTAAAGTACCTGTCAAAACTGCTTTTATTCCCTTTTCATAAAAGGGAAGACATATCATTGTTAAGATGTGTTATATATCACAGAAAACAGTGGTGAAGTCCAAACATTGACTTTAAATTAATTAAAACATAGTAATCATAGAATATCCTGAGCTGAGTGGGACCTGCAAGGATCCAACTCCTGGCCCTGCACAGGACAGTCCCAAGAGTCACACCATGTGCCCAAGACCTTTGTCCAAGTGTTTCTTGAGCTCTGTCAGGCTTGGTGCTGTGCCCACAGCCCTGGGGAGCCTCTTCCAGTGCCCAGCCATCCTCCACTGGGCCTTGTGAAAAAGCTGTAACTGTAATGAGGTCTCCTCTCAGTCATGAGACAGTGACTAAGTATTTAACACAAATAATTTTCCCTTTCCAGCCATGGCTCTAATTGAATTTAAATGACATTAAGTCATACTTTTGAAGAAAAATAAAAGCTCTTTGAAAATTTCTAGCCTTGTCTAATGTGTGAGACAAGTCTGCCCTAGCAAGAAGGAAGTTTTGGGGAAAACTATGATTTGGGATTCAAAATTTTGAACACTACCATCTAAGGCAGTTCTCCATAATACATAAACACGAAAAATCTAGCTAAAAATAGGTCTTACATTTAATAAATATATTATCATGTGACTCGGGTGAACCTGAAAAACAAAATTTGCGTAGCTTGGACTTCACAGAATCACAGAATCACAGAATATTATGAGTTGNACTTTAATATTTGCATGTTCCTACAGCAGACTGTGAGATGTTCCAAGGAGATTGTGAATAAGATTGGTGTACTCTTAATACATCACTCACAGACCATGAAGAGATGTAGTCTGTAATACATTGTCATCTTCAGTATGTGCATCTTATAAATTTGCGACAAACGTCCCTACACTAGAAATGTTACACCCTATTTCTCATATTGTTATCCCCTCACTCTCTGTGTATATATATATATATGTATATATATATATGCGTATATATATATATGTGTATATATATATGTATGTATTTAAACACCTCACCTAAATAGAATTAACAATGGCTAAACTGAACAGCATGTGGATACAGTAAAATAATAGTCACACCTTGCAAATCCAATTTGGATTTCCTGATTGATTTCTTTTAAAATTTATTTCCTTAAAATCTTCACGGTCAACTGAACTGGAAGGGAAAAAGAGTTCGTGCCTAGGCTAATGTTTCAAATGGTGTACTTAAAAAGCTCATTTGTTTTTCTTGTATACTCTTATGACCAAGTTTAAAAAAAATCTACCCTGCTAAAAATGAAGTCAAATTAAAATACTATCTCCCATTGAATATACAAATTTATAAGGACACACAAATGGTGTTTCAAAGGACTGTTGCTGCCATATAATGCAGTAGATCCTTGCCATTATCGCAGATACTGTTTTTTAATTATTTTACTTTAGATCTGTGGAGTAATTAGTTTCTGTTTCAAGATAGTTCTTAGAACCTATGGATACTCACCCTTCCTCATTCTCTAACTGGAGTTAGGAGACTGTAAAGGAAAGTTCTGCACAACAAGCAGCTATTCTGTCACCTTAGAATAAGCTTTCCTTTTCTGTGTGAAGATTGCTTCTCTAAAGATCAACATCAAAACATGTTTTTAATAACCACAAACAATTTCTTAAGGGCAAACCCCTTCCTTAGGTTGGAGAAATTGTTCGGTGTCTACGAGGAATCAGTATGGTGCAGTCTGTGCTTAGAGTGATAAATTAAATGAATGTAGACAACAACAAAACCATTCCTTTGTAGAAAGTGAATGCTAATGGCATTTATCCTGCATTTCATGATAAACTCATTTAAAAGACCCAAATGCTAGGGGGGAAATTCCTGCATTTTAGGAAATGTGCATAAACTTACTTGCTCAGTTGCAAACTGCTGAGAGTAGCAGCAATACATATTTAAATTATTTTTTAAATCCTTGTGTATATCTCTTGTATGTCTAAAAAGGCTTTTCATGAAAGTGTCTTGCTTTGCATTTTCAAACTTAAGAACAGTTAACTGTTCATGCTATGTATATGAATAATTGGTTTTACAGAAAAATATGTATAGCAGAATATATATATATTAAAGCACAATGCAACGGTCACATGCTTAGGGCTATTCAACTAAGAGTTTGTGTTTGTCTCTATTTATTTATAATTCCTTTGTCACTTTGAAGGTGATGTTACATATTATGATGGAGCTGATCTAATTCCTAACCACAACTCAAGTGAAGGATTCCCCTGCTCTTTCCCAGGCTTTTCTTTTCTCTGGAAATGATGCTGGTCATGCAGTTCCCAGTTTTCCTTACCTAGCTCTAAGGCATATCTGTTTGCTCTGGATTATTTTGTTACCAATTTAGGAATATAAACCAATTCTATACAAGTCTAGTGAAAACCAACAGCAAAACAGGAGCAGGGAGAGGAGGGGATCATGCAAGCAGGGGAAGTAGACACATATCTCACAGAATCACATAATTAGAAAGGTTGGAAAAGACCATAGAAATCATCAAGTCCAACCTATCACCTGTTACCTAACCTGTTGTCATCCTGCTACCAATCCATACTACCTGTAACACCCTACTCTAATATCTAGGTCATGCCACCAAGTACCTCATCCAACCTTTTCTTAAACACCTCTAGGGACGGTGACTCCACCACCTCCTTGGGCAGCCCATTCCACTGAGAGATCACCCTCTCTGTGAAAAAGTTCCTTCTAATGTCCAGTCTAAATCTCCTCTCAGTGAAAGGAAGATCTGTGATGGTTTTGGTTGGGAGAAAGTTCATTTTTGTCACAGTGGCTTGCATGGGACTGTGTTTGGGGCTTGTGTTGAAAACAGTGCTGATAGTATAGAGACCTTTTTTGTTATTGATGAGCAGCATTTGGACAGCACCAAGGCCCTGTCTGCTTCTTGTAGCTGCCCCACCCGGGAGTGGGAGGGGACACAGGCAGGACAGCTGTCCCCGGCTGACCAAAGGGATATTCCACATCATATGGTGTCATGCCCAGCACACAGAGAGAGGGGAAAGAGGAGGAAGAAGGGAGACATTTGGAGTGATGACATTTGTCTTCCCAATTCACCATTACCTGTGACGGGGCCCTGCCCTCCTGGGGATGGCTGAACACCTGTCTGCCCATGGGAAGCCGTGAATTAATGCCTTGTTTTGCTTTGTTTGTGTGTGGGGCTTTTGCTTTCCCTATTAAACTGTCTTGATCTCAACCCATGAGTATTCTCACTTTTACTCTTCCAATCCTCTCCCTGATCCTGGCAGGAGTTAAACCACAACAAACTCTTACATCAGCTTCAATCACATCACCTTATCCGCCTTGAGTCTACTATCCACAGGACAACGAGCTGAATAACATCCCGTTATAACAGAGAGAGGTGTAGCAACCCATCTTAATTCCCACTTAATCCATCATAATTTCTCCCTTTCCTTCTTCCAGTAACAGTTCTGAAAACTTCTGAAGCAGCAATCTCAGCTTCACCCCATCCTTATCCTAATTTTTCCCTCCATTAGTATCACTGTTTGTGACTATGCACCATAAACAACTGATTAAGCATTTTTTTTTCCCTTTTGGGTTTTTCGGTTTCATTGTTTTGTTTTTTGGTTGGGGTTTCTCTCTCTCCCCCTTTTTGGTGGGATAAACTTTTTCTTTACCTATATTTTGGGGAATTATTTTTCAGAAAACCTGCCTTCTCTGTCCCTTCCATATTTTTCCACAAGTGCAATGAAGGTGCATAATCTCCACATTTTCTCTCACTCAGAAACATAAAGAGTTTTTTTTTTCTGTCCTGTGTCTTTTCAAAACTCTCCCAGGACTGGAAGTACATATATAACAAGATTTACACATTGCTGTTTAATTTTAATTACAACTTTTCTAAACTTTTCAAGTTTGAGAAAGACACAGTAACAGTTAAAAGAAAAAAGTATTAAAATGAAATAAACCTTAAAGGATTTCTAAGGTATCTGTTCTGCTGGATTCAGTATAAAAGGCGATAATAAGATGGGAAAAATAATTTAAAAATTAAAATGGCAAGTGTCTATGTTCATATGATCTTATACTGAGATTTTATATTAAAAATATGAATTCACATAAAAGTATATGTGTATGATAGAAAATCAAACAGCTTTTATTGCCTGTGGATGTTTTCAAGAATAGATGAGTTTTGCCATTTTGAAGAAAAAATTCATTTCACTCTTCTCCTGAGGTTCTTAGAAAACTCCACTACAGGTAATAAATAGGTTTCACTTTGACTTGCCTTCCCAACTCCTCTCATCTCCAGATTCCGTTGTGCCAAGTTTTTCCCAGACTCTTGTTGGGTTTATTACTTTATCTGTCTGAAATTACTTCAACATTAAGGACTCATTTCTAAAGCTAGTATATGCTTAAGAAGCTACTTTAAACATACAAGTGGAATAATTAGCATAATTTTCAAATGCTAGTCTTTATTTATTTTAAGGGCAGGAACTGTGATAAACAACACACCCATCAAAAGGAGTTCTTGATTACAAAGTATGTCCAGCTATGGTTTTTTTTCCCCTTTCTCACCCCTTTTTCTTTTGAACAAACTGACCCTCTCCCACAAGGCATTTTTTCAGCTTTTGACAGGCAAAATATATTTCCTCAGAAGTCTTGTAAGCTGAATGAACAGGCAGAACTTTTCACTGCACAAATCACACATACACACACAAAAAAAAACCCTAAAAAAAACCAACGGACGAAATCTGAGCTCATATTCCTGTACAAAGGCTGAGCTTACATTGCTTGTTACAGCGTAGGTAACAGGTAATCCTTTGTTGGTTTGTTGGCTGTGTGCAACCTATTGCCTGAGATAAGAGGTTTTCTGACCATTTGAAAAATTATGTGGGATCCAAGCAGCAAATAGTAGTGGTCTGTGTTCTGGTATTTGTTTGGATTACTTCACTGGCATATTTTCAGAAGTGTCACAAACCCTCCAGGTTTACCCGCTGTAATGGGAGCAGAGAGAATGTGTCCCTGAATACTGGGAATTCCTGGCAGTAGAACAGCCTCATGACCTCATGGAGGGTATGAATGGGTCAGTACTGCTTCTCAGAACTGGCAGGGCATATGACTAACTAGCCATATAAAAATGAAAAAGATAGCTTTAAAAAAGTAAGTCACAGAATCACAGAATATTCCGAGTTGGAAGGGACGCACAGGGATCACCCAGTCCAACTCCCAAGCCCTCCATGTCTTGTTTGGAGAACAGAAACTACAGTTACATTCAAACTATATGATCTTGCCAGCCTTTTCTATTGTTGATTTTCCAGCTATGTATTTATAGCTATATCATAGATATGTGGTTATAGATATGAGCCTTATGGGTCCAACTCAGCATAGTCAGTGATTCTGTGATATGTATTTCAATAAAGGCTTATTTTTTAGTGTTGCTGCTGTGAATGACACTGGTACATAATATAAAGTGGTTTCCAGTACCATGACAACTTAAAGCAAAGTGTTTAGATCTGATGCACAATAAGCTATTCATTTACTTATTTAGAAAGTAGTAGTAGTAGATATAGACTGTTCATACTCTCGGTTGCACCATGTGTGGTATTAAGATGGTGTTAAAATCATCTAAAGCACAAAAATTACATATTTCAATTTTTTTTCCACAGTATTAAAAAAGAAAAGCCAAAGCAATGACCTATTAATGTTTTAATTGAGTAGATTTCTGGTTTCAAAAATATTTTTCTGTTTTATCTCAAAACTCTGTCCAGCTTTTCAAACTAGTTAAAATCCTGCATTTAATTTGTTAGCACTATTACACACCCAGAGTGTAAAACTGACCTGTACTCACAGCATTGCCAAGACTTACTCTACACTTGTGTTTGTGAATGCCCTCTCTGTTACTGCACTTGCTGGATTCAATGCCAATTATAGGAATTGGATAAGATTGTCAGATATGTTAACACTTTTGATTATTTCAGGTCCTAGTCAAAGCCATACTCTTAGTAGTAGTATATTGTAATCGAAAAGATCTAAACACTATAAACTAAATGTTTTTGTATGTCCAATTATGTGATAGATGATTCTCACTTTAATTTTCTAGTTATATAAATCTTAATTATGTACCACCTAATAACATAATACCTCACATATATAATGCCTTAATGGTCCATGTGATCAATTCTTACACTTAAAAAAACCGAGTTAAACTGGTAAATCACAGCCCTGCAGAGGCAGGAAATTACAGGGGGGTTGAGATTTTCTTTTTATGTATGTGGCCTGAGAATCACACATTACTTGCATGATACTCATAAAGACCACACGTGCCTGCAAAGATACAGAAGCAAAGATGAGAGCATTGTTTCACCTCGTGTCAGACAGTAGAGCTCCACATCAAAGGTCAGTTTCTGCACTCTTAACTAGGAGGGATTCAGTGGAGACTTGCAAAAGGGTTTGCTCAGGGAATAATTTAGAAAATTTAATGTAAAAGTTTTAACAAAAATGCAATGATTAGTATTCATTTATAAATCTTTGCGCATAGGAATTCGGGAAAAGCTGTTGTGGTATGCTTCTATTCACAGGTTATTCTGAGTTGGAAGGGACCCACAGGATCATCTAGTCCAACTCCCAAGCGAACGCCCACCCAGGGATCAGGCCCACAAGTGAGGAACCGTGGGCACCACGCTCCATCCATCCAAGCCTCCCTATTCCATTTGATAAAAAGTCAGTCTCAAAACTCAGGTATGACCCAACAATGTATGGTATTCCCCAGGATTTAGAACTGAAATTGAAAGACATCTGTAGGACATCTCAAAAGAAAAAAAATAATAGAAACTGGCTGTGGGGATCACTGAAAGATGCATAATGTCTGGTTCGTTACAGGAAGTGAGAATAGGAAATGTTATCTGGGCCTCGGTTCTTCAGTTTATGGAAGTTTCCCATTGGTTGAGAGGGAATTTGAACTGGGATATTCCATTTCACACAGGAAGTTTTAATTAGATACATCAGATGCTTAGAATATATCATGATTACAAATACATATAATCTCATATTTACTAAGCTGTATCCCATGAAAACTCAGTGAAAGCAGCAGGTCTGCTATGGAACACATCTCAGCCACTGTGATCTTGCCTCTTTTATTGCTTGCATATGTTCTCAGTTATTCAAAGCCTACAGCAGAGCCATTCTGAGTGGAGATGCATCAGGATAAGATGGAAAATGCACATTTACACAGACAACTCCTCTTTTACTCCAGGCTCAAAACCCTTCTGGTGGTAGTGGTGATAGTTTTGTTGCTTGTATATCTTGAACTACAAATAAAGAAGTTCTTTCATATAAAGTCACTTGCTGAACAGTAACAAAAATTGTAGTATCTTATATGCAGTAAATGAGGTAGAGCCTCTCCCAATGACATACAGTAATAGGGTTCTACAAATGTAGGTAGTTGTGGCTAATTGTCCACTGAACAATCCTATTTTACATGTAAAGTAAGAGCAGTTGTACTGTACATCAGTTGTCTGTCGTAGGTTTTATTCATCTTTTTCTTAGCTGTCTCCCTTCTCATTACAAATTCGTTTTTGTTGTTGTTGTCAATATTATTTCAAGTATTAAACTGTTCTTATCTTAACCCACAGGCTTAATTTTGTTTCTGATTCTCTTTGTCAGCCCACAGGGTGGTGGGTGTCAGGGAGTGAGCAAAATACTTGCTGGCTGAGATTAAACCATGATAAGCATCAAGTTCACATATAAAAGGTACAACGTTTTATTCCTTTTTAACCTGATCAAGTGAAATAAAATTTAAAGTGGACAGCCAAAATAAATGCTTCCAGCTGAGGAAATAAGACATATTTTATATGTAGAAGTCTACTGTTAGCTACATCTGGTGCTATTCATAAATTCTTGAACAGTTACACCCGGAGAATCTTCCAAAAGGGAGTTGTACAGTCAACAAGACAATGTCACAGGAAGAGGGGAAAAAACAGGACATTCTCTTTTATATCTTTTTCTGTGGTCAACAATTTCCATACCACATTTCTGACAAAAAGAGAAAGTAAAACCTCACGTTATGGAACTTACTTTCTTCCTGTGTTAATTATTGAGCTATTTTCATATATTTCACTACATTTATAAAAAAGAACAGAAATATCACAATAATTAGTATCCCAGTAATTAGTTCAGTCCATTAATTAACTCTCTTGTCAACATGTACTTATGATAGACTTTTGAAACTTGTGTGTCAAATTCTAATTCCCTTACTCAAATACCACTTTCCAACATGAGGAAAATTATAGGAATCTGGCAGGAACAGATACACCAAATCCTATTTAATACAAGATAAAATGATGGTTATGTCTTAGCTCCATTATGTACTTAAAAGATCTTTAACCATCACATTTATTTATCAGTATCCTGGGAATGTCCTTTCACTGGTTCCACTTGTGATACCCTGTACTGAGCAGGAATATATTTAATACACCTCTAGAATTATGTTTATGATCAGAAATTGCTTTTGGATTCTGGAAAACAGTGTTCTCCCAGGCTTTCTTGGAGCTGCATGCTGGATTGTTTCAATGAGTTCATTCGGTCATGAATCACGTGAACTTGTCTGACACAATTTGCAATTCTTTTATTTAAAATCTGAATTCCACTGTGGTTTGAAACACATCCATTGTAACAATCCCAAACCTACATATTTTTAATATTTATGGAATGCTATTGCAGATCCCACTATAAATTCAGAGCATATGTTTACCAGTGACAAGAAACAAAGGAATGCTCTAAATTTTATGAACTGTTAATGAGTCAATAAATTGACTGTTTTGCAGCCAGAACTCTGTTACTACTGGCATTGTCCAACGTTCCAATCTGGATTTTTTACGGGGAAAGAAGCTTTACTCCAAATTTTAATTTTATTTCTTTTCTTACTTTCCTTCACACTAGGATCTTCTGTTGTAAGAAGAAATACGCAATTGACCAAGAATCCCAAGGTATGTTTATCCCTATTCTCAAGGTAGAAAGTTATGAGAATATAAATTTATTCAGCATCACTGATTTAAAATCATAATCACATCACAAAATCCCCTTCATAAACTTTTCAAGCTTTTAGATGCAGTTGGGACTGCAAGACAGTCCCCAAAATTCCAGTTTGTAACATTTAGGGATATTCCTCATTTATTCCCAGCCATATCAAAGCATCCATGTGGTTTGCCAGTTTTTAAAGACCTTAAACACTTAAACTCTTGTTTGAGTTTTGCCCCTGATAGTTACTTCCTTGTTGCCTCTCACTGCTCTTTATCCAGTTCCTCATACGTTCACAACATTTTTTTCTACTAAATCTGATGTTCTCCATTTTAATTAATGCTTGTCCATATAGAAATATTAAAATGTTTACCCATGGTCTACCTTAAGTGTGAAACATTTGTCTGGAAATAAAACTATCAGCACAGCCTGGCATGGGGTACCTTTGCATTTTATCTGAGTGATTTGTGCTACTGTGTGTAATTGCTCAGAACTTTGCACACTGCTGCAGCCAGATTGCTAAACCTATAGTTATATACTGCTTCCATTCTTTTCCTTAAATATAAAAAGTACCCTGGCAATTCTCATGTGACACAGTGAGACCTTAGTTGAGTTTATTGAAAACACTTCGCCATGTAACCAACGACCCAGGTTTGTTACAGCTCTGAGATGAAAACTCTCTTGATCCCTTGGTAAAGAGCAAATGTATTTTTCAGTTGGTTTCCACTTCAACTATAGAAATTTCTCATGCCCATCATAGTCCACTCCGCCACTACCCCATAGCCAAAGTCATCTTTCTGTTTAAAAACTGAGGCAAAGTAGTTTTGTAGTTCTGACATGTACTGAATCACCAGTGCACACTGACTTTTCTCACTTTCTCCTTTTACCCATAAGACTGAAGTAATGTTTCTGTTTTTAAATCCTTTGCTCAATTCAGCAATTGTCTCCATCCCTGCACCCTGAATTCTTTGCTGACTTGTCCTTTCCCTCATCCCTTTGTATTGTACTGCATTTTTGATGAGACTATACACCCTCAAAGATGTTGTCCTCTCATTGTTTGATACACAGACTCATGACAGTTTTAAGCGTTTTTAATGTGAAGTTCATGAACCCCCACTAAAACTAAATTGCTCTGTCATCAATTAAATCCTGATTCTTTTAGGTATGAGCAGGATGAGCACAGCTAGTGGCCCAGAAAGGCCTGGAAATAAAGACGTCTACATCTTGAACAAATGGGATGACAAGACTGTGAGAGAACATGTGAAAGGGCAAACCCAAAGTGATGCTGTAGTATTTTGTTTTGTAATGCTTTCCTGTAATTACTTTAGACAAGATATTATGGACTTTAATTCTTTTTATAATAGTCACCCATTTAGAGGATATCTGAAGTGTGTTATAAGAACTATCATTTGTGCTGCCTTTTCCTCTTCCAGTAGGAGTCGAATGGAAAAAACTAACACATCCCTTCGATTTTACTTTTATTTCCTTGTCTTCCATTTCTCTCAGGCCTCACTTTCCTACAGCCCAACCACTGTACTTTTAAATACATCTGCCAGCCTGAAGAAGCACGCTGATGAGAGTATTTACTACTGTCCCATTGCAACATTTGTCATTAAGTTAAGATGCTTGACCAAGGAGCTAATCTTTTCATTGCCATTTAAATCCACCAGTCACAAAGATATTTCCAATATGTTCCTGATTAATTGCATCGTATACTTTTATGTTTGCTGCACACTAAAGGCATGTCAGCCTTATGATCCAATTGTGGGACTTACAGTTAAGCAAGTGCCGTTTTTTGTGTCACTGAATACAAAGGCATATATTATGGTATAGCTGGATTAGATATAAACTACATAGAATATGCGTGGTACAAACACACAGGAAACTATGGCTTTCTTCTCAAAAGAATATTCCACTCTAAGAGAAAAAAATCATCTGGAAGAATGGGAGACAAGCATAAAAAAAAGAAAACCACCCAGCAAACCACGTTTTCTGGAAAAAGTAAGGTTTTTTTGGTTTATAGTAGGAAATATGAAGATTACCTGTCTGCACAAACGTATTTACCTCACTTTTGCTATGATAAGAAGAAGTTACCAATATTTTTTCCCCCACCACTTCACAGTACCACTCCCATCTTGTAGACAAGTGGAGATTTTCAAACCTGCCTCACTGTACTGGGTAGAGAGTGTTAGGAGATTATTTTGACCTGTCACGCTAGGAGAGTACAGCGGCCCGGATTAAGGAAAATAAACATTATTTTAGTATGAAAAGGAAGTTTAAACATTTTATTGCCTTTGTATCAGAGAGATAAAAGAGAATTACACAAACCTAAAAACTGTGAAGACACCAAAGCTGACAGAAACTTGTCAAATGAGGTGGTGAAACAGTTCGTGACCTTCTGGGACAGAAGTTAACTGTTGAAAATCTGCAGCTGATAAACAAGAAGCACTTCATAGAATGACATCCAGTAGTTCAGAATTTTCTACTGGCATTTACTACTTTCTAAACCGAACAATTAAATGGCAACAGCTTGGGATGCTACGATTCAATGAGAAATTATTTACATCACCCTCACGATCATATGCCAGAGCCATCTGCATATCCAGGCTGTACACAAAACTGCCTGGGTTAAAGTTGTCATATCATATCACTAAATCTACTGGACCACTGATTGTTTTTTAATTGTTATAAGGGAGGAAAGCACACTCTTCACCCCTGAGGGCTGTGGTAAAACGTAGACACTATTTATGTCCAAAGTACAGACTAAAACAAGAGAAGTAGCCAATACTGCTAATAACTTTTTATCTCCTATTTTATACAGCTTTTCATTCTTATTCTGGTCAGAGAAGGGCATCTGTACACATACTTTATGTGTTACATTAATCAACATCTCCATAGCAAGTACAAGCCAACAAAAGCAACCTGGTCTAGTAAAAGATACCCTTGTCCATGACCGAGGAGTTTCACTAGAAGATCTCTGAAGGTGCCTTCCAACCCAAACCTTTCTAGAATATTTAAAAAATGTAGTCCTTAATACACTTGCTAAGTCCCTCCAGGGCAAAGACATACTTTCTGAGACAAGAAAAAAATGTAGATGGACAGAATGCATCGCACATGTTTTTATTATACCTATGAGAGTGGCCTGCAACATAAAGAATTTAAGTCATCATTCACTAAATGTTGTGGTTGTAGTCCTTTGTGAAAACTCCACCGGGAGCCTAGTGGCAGCAGCTGTTGATGTACCATTGCTAGAGTTTCAATATCTCTCACTCTACTGGGAAAAGCCTTATTTTAGAGTGCAACAAATGACATTCTAATTTCCTCCTAAGATATGGTATTTGATATTAAAATCCACATTTGCACTTCAGACCAGCCAATTGTTGGTTCTAAGCCTAACATTTCGCAAATAAAAATGACATCTATTTGGTGGTCATGCCTATTTGGCTTTCTTTTCTTATGTAGGCGATAGATTTACTTTCTTAGAAATCTATTCAATGTGATCTCTTCTTGTGAATCCTATTTTATAAAAATGCTCACTGCCTAACAAAAACTGGCCTTCTAACAGCATTAGTCTTCTACTAAAGGTGCAGGAGAAGCCAGAGAGATGACATATTTCATGATTCCTCACTTAGATTTTATTTATTTGCAGGCAGAATTGGCAGGAATAAAGTAGTGCTCTGCTGGAGAGCAGGCAGGCTGTAATAAATACTGCAAAGCTCTGCTTTGAGGATACTGGTGAATACATTTCTCCTGAGGGTTAAAATTAGCATCCATGGTGGCAAACACCAGGATGTAATCCTGTCCCCACTGACATCAAAGGAAGCTTTTCTCTTAATTTCAGTAGGGCCAGAATTTCTCTTGAGGAGTCCTGCAACAATGGAAGGAGCGTATTTCCAACTGAGCTAGTAAGACAATCATTGCAGCAGTAAAATGGATTTGCACCCACTGTATTTATCTCCTCTTAATGCTTTTAATTCATTGGAAAGGTTTAAGCCGAGACTTCACCCTTCTGAATGAAAAAAAAAAAAAATTGTGAATGGTGGCAGTATAAAAGTAATTTATTTCCAGATTTCCATTGCACTGCTAGCTTTGGTAAAAATTCCACAGATAACATTCTATATGCAACTTATCCATCTCTTTTTAACATACAAATGAAAAGATTATGTAAGAGCTTCTGTTTAATCTCCTCCACTGCCTGTTAAACATTCCAGAAAAAGCAGCCATTTTTCTTGAAACAAGGAGGTTATTGACTCAGATGGCACAAACCTCACATCTACAATGTCAACAGAAAAAATTACTGGTGAAGGCTTGAAAGTACTATTTGCCCATGTAAATTCAGAGGCATGGCCCCTTTTTATCTGTATGTTTTTCATGTTCACTGTTATGTGAAAGTCCGATTAAAAGCTTTTCAAAATAACCTGAGTGTGTAATTAGGGGGCACATAACTCCCATCCTGAGGTTAATATCCTCAGAAACATGCAAAGTACAAAACTAGCAGAGACCCAATCTGTTTCATAATTCACATGCAGTGTCTCTCCCCTGCACTTAAAGGCTTACAGTGTTTTACAGGATGATACACTCATTGTTGGTTTATCAACTTAGAAAATGGGTAGTTGTTGAGATATTAGTGTTATACATACTAATAGGTTAGTATTGAAATTAATAAGTTCCAGTGTTCATTTTTATCTGGGTTTGAAGACTATTATTTCACCCAGAAGTGAGGGGATTTTTTTCCCCCCATAAATAAAGACAGTCCTGTGGTGTGAAAATATGTAGTACATTTTTGTAAGTAATAAAGCAAACAATAGCTCTGAAGAAATTAATAGACATTAGTTTGAAACTATGGGTTAGAATACTGTGGGAACAGTTTGAGGGAAAAATAGCTACTCCTGGAAAGACTCACAAAGTGAAACACTACCAAATATTGGTAGGAATGGAATAACCTATGCATTTCCCTCTTCTATTCAGAATAAAGCCAGTATTCAAGGGGGTAATTCCTTATTACTTTCTTGCCTGAAAAATAAGGATGAAAATCCCTATCAAAAAGGTCTGCAGTCATGAAATAGCAACATTAAATAGATGTGAGTTCTCGCTGAAAGGAATGGATATGTCGCTTTGATAGCTGTATTTATGTCCATAAGATGTAGGAACTTAGATGTCTCCTCAGGATGTAGCCATGAATACTCATTTTACAAATCCAGGCAAAGGTTAGTGTGAAAAATAAAATTCACCCAATGACCTGTACTGAACCATGAAAGATGGGACTGTGTGGCTTCAGATCATTTGGCTTCAGATCATTTAACTGTCATTTAGCTGCCTCTGCACTTTCCTGCACTGGCTTTTATATCAGCCTGATTACCACAATATTTGTGTATGTATCGAAGGTTTCTCCAGTTTAATTTACCTACATTATCTCTCACAATTCATTCTCTGCTTAGGACATCAAAGGTTTTGACAAACAGCAAACTTCTGTACACATTAAAACCAGCCTAAAACATCCTCCTGAGGAAGATATAACATTAGGCAAAGGTAAACCTGTAAGATAATCTTCTAAAAGTAACTTAAGTAAGTCTAGATTCTAAACTTAAATTAAAAAAATTAGAAAGGTAAAAAGGAATAAGAAATGATGAATTGGCTTCATAGAAGCAAGAAAGAAGATTGTCTTGGTACTCATATTTTCTGTGCCACTATTTCTCCCCAATAACATTTCATGTTGAGTAGTTTATGTTAAGGTTTCTGCCTCTTGTTTTTGTTTTTATTATTATTGTTTATTTTATTTTTGAGGATGGAGGCAGTGTTTATGTCCTTGTCATTAACTTGTATAAGTGATTGACATGCATTTAGGAGAAAGAAATGACAGTAGGTGATGCACATCTTGAACTAAAAAGGTGGTGAGTTCAGTTAGCAATAATAAATAACCTGCTATTTCAGTAAGAAGATATAGCAGAGCAGGCAAAGAATTCTGCTAGAGAGATCAAAAACTCTCCATCATGTTTATTCTGCTTTGTCTTTCCCAAACAGAGGTATCAGGTTTTACATTATGCTGATAGAGTAGGAGCCATTCTATTAGAAGTGGTTTTCTGGGAGTGCATCCAGTACTTGAAAGTGAGCCAGTGGATCAGAGAGTGCTCCCTGGGCAGAGCAGTAGGTGAGCTGCTGGAGCTGATTGTGTGGCTCCTGCCTTATCAGCCACAGGCTGGAGTGGAGTAAGAGTGCTGTGCTAGAGCCAGAGCCTTAATAAAAGCTCTGTCTCAAACAAAATGGGGGCAGCCCAGAAAATGTACATTTGACAGTGGGATTCAGGATGAGCTTTGGGGTCCCTGTGCATGATGTGGGTGTAAATCTGCTTCTCTCTGCCTTCACCAGTACAAAATATTTTTACCAACTGCTTAAAGCAGAGATAAGACAATGATGGGATCAATGCAGCGAATGAAGACTTTGTTGTGCCACTGAACTATAAGGAAACACATGACATGGAGAAAGTGGAGATCTGCCTGAAGTCAAGAAAGTCATAGCACAAATAATGAAATATTTCAATCAAGAGGAAAAGGCAGACAAAACCTGGTTCCTTTCCTGCCCTTTGTCATGTTGCCCTGGGTACAAGAGCAATGCTTATCAACGTGGATACTATAAATAATTGTAGGAACACATGTTCTTCGTAAGTGGCAAAGATCTCTAGAGGACAGTGCATTAAATTGTGGATATTATCTATCCAAACCAAAAATCAGAAAAGCATGAAATTAGTAATTGACTGAATTTACCTCATTTATTAGCAGCCTAGACCTCTGTTTGAATTAATATTGCCCAATGGAATTTCAAGTGGTAGTGACATGGCCTAGCATGACACGAATTAACGCCTGTCCCCCTTTACTGTACTGCAAACCACCCATATCTCCAATTAGCTTACTTCTAATCTAATCTCAATGCTTTCACCACTTCCATTGACAATAAAATATTACTGTTTTCCCCTTCCTTCTCTGATGCCACACTTGCTTTCCCAAGCAGCTGATTTTCCTAATAGCATGCTTGCATTTGCATATAAGGCACTGATTGCATCCTCTTCCTGACTATCCTACACTTCAGTGCTGTGTGCCGTGCCGTAGATCACATCCACTCACAATTAACTCTGTCATTTGGTACCCAAGGTACAGTAATGGCCTGAGCAGACACTTGACTATAACATATTGCCAGTCATTTTGCAATATAAATGATACAATTTAGCACTTCTTACTTACCTGCTTTTTTCCCTAACCAATATTGGGGTTTGCCATTTTTCTTCGTAACTAACTTAAAATGGAGGTTTTTTGTTTCTTAGTGTGAATTAACCTTGGCAATGCACTGGATACTTGAAAAGCATTTTGATTGCTGCCTGTAGACAGGGCCTGATTCAGAAGCTACCTAAGAAAAATAGAAGATTTTATGTTGCTACTGAAGGGTTTTGAGTTAGATCCCTAGAGATGTCCAAACACCAGTGTCACTGTATTCATATTACATGCAGCAAATAAATACTTGAAAAGGATAATAAAATAAATGAAGTTTGTTTGTTGGGTGCATTTTTGATTTTTTGTTTTGTTTTGTTTTTTTGGGTTTTATACTTTGGGAAAAAAAAACATAGTAATATCAATCATGACCTTAGCACTGGGAATTTCCTGAGGCTTTAATGACCAGTCAGGGGGTAATGGCCCTTGGCTTTGCCTAAGGCCAGCAGCTCTCCCAGCTGGTTATTAACCCCTAGAAAATGCTCTGTATGCCAATTATTAATGTCTTAAGTTTAGTGTAGGCAAATTCTTGCTTTACTCCAAAGTTTTAAAGCAAATACAAGTATAGATTCAAAATCTTGTAAAATATTACACTGAAATAAAAATAGTGCCAATTTATATTTTCATATTGCTAAATAAACTCGCAATATTTCATGTTTGAACTCAGCTAACTCATGGTGGCTCTATGATTTATTCCTGTCAGCTTCAGATCAGGGCCAAGAAATACTTCTGTGACTATAGATTTTATGATGTCATAATTAAAATTTCTTGCAAACAGATATCCTACAATGGCAGAAGAGATTGCCAGTTGCTGCTCTTTTTCCCCCAGCACTAAATTTTTATAATAATCTTATCCTCAGAATGAAGAAACTCATCACCAAGACTATCCCATCTACCTCTACATAAACCTTTTTTCCCCTTTAAGAGAATGAGTCTCTGTTCTGAAAAAATACCCAGAATGAAATAGAGGTGAATTTCATGTAACTGTTCAGAATCAGGTTTAAATTTTGCTATACAGAGAAAAAGAACCTTTGAAGAAGACCCCAGGTTATTGATTGAACTGCTTCATATTAACATGAAAAGCTTCTAGTAACACAGGAAGAGAGTAGCAAAAAGGAGAAAAGGTGTGTTTTTATGTGATATAATGATATTTCCATCTTGTGTGGCTTCAAAATAAGTAGATCTATGGTTGCGATTGATAACTAGCTCACTTTGTCATAAAATTGGAGATGATACTTTGGAAAAATAAAGAGTCATATTTCACATTTTATTTTATAATTCAATACCTGAGGGTTTTAAAAGTATCAGTTCCATGAGTTTTCATTTCCTATCTACAGAATATTTACTGTGTACATTTTATAATTAAGCAATGAGATGAGACAAGCAATACACTTCTGTAAGATTACAACACGCCTCTGGCAGTGTTATATGGGACAAGGTCATATCTAGAATCACTTTAATCACCCAAGTATAATAATTGCTTGGAAATACACTCCCTGCAGTGTCTTATTGCTAATAGAATTATAGCTGAGTCACACAATAAAAACATAGTTAAGCCTGGAGAAGTAATTCTAATATAAAGATTCTTTGCTTTTCTTTTCAACCGCTTGTAACTTTCAAACCTTGGTCTTTTAGGCTTACTTATGACTGGCAGAAGCTCTGCATTGCTGAAGTGATAAAAGCTACATCACAGAATTCATTTTTATTGATAACCATGACCATTAATTTGAAAAAAACCTCCACCAATAATTAAAATGTTGTTTAATGCAGGAATGTTTCTGACATCTTAAGAAGGAAATAAAAGACAAACAGTAAGTCTAAACTACCAGATTCACAGTATCACAGTATTAGCAAGGTTGGAAGAGACCTTGGAGATGATTGAGTTCAACCTGTAACCCAACACCAACCCATTGTCTAAACCATGGCACTACCCACAGGACCATCCAGTCCAACTCCCCACCTACTAGGACCATGTCACTGAGCTTCTCATCGAGTCTTCTCTTAAACACCTCCAGGGATGGCGATTCCACCACCTCCCTGGGCAGACCATTCCAAAGCTTGACATTGATCCACACACCTTCTTACAAGCCAAGATTAACAGCTTTTCAGATTTGGATGACTCAAAGCTGAAGAAATGTTGCTGAGATTTTGAAATACAGCTGAAGATGCAATGAAACCCCATGCACAGGAATGAAGGAATGAATCAGTTCTAGACCTTAAGACAATAACTACTTCAGAGAGTTGTAATGACATTTCTAGTCACAGAGAACCAGAGAAGGTTATACTTACACTGACAAGTGACCAAGACAGAGGATGAAAATTATAATCCCATATTAAAGAAAGGATAAATGATAAAATCTAATCTGGCCAACTCTGAAAGAAAAAAAAAATCAACACTCTAATCAAACCATTTAAGTCTTCCTTTTTCTAGATAGTAAATAGCTACTATAACTAATCCTGCCTGATTAATATAGAACTAATTATGCGAGACATGTCAAATATGACTGCAGCAGAGGAAATACCTTCTATCTTTCCAAGTGTGTTGTGCCTCTGCAAGGAAAACCATTCAATTTTCATTTTTCCTAAACCATAGCCTACTCATCTTTGTGTTTTGGGTTTTTTTCCCAGTGTTTCACAAAGGATGACAAGATCATGGACAATGAATTAAAAATCCACTTTAGTACAGTGGTAAGTGTCCCCACCTGGTGTGTGGGAGACCCGGGTTCAGTTCCCGCCAGGGACACAGTGTTAAGAGTTGGACTCGATGATCCTTGTGGGTCCCTTCCAACTCAGAATATTCTGTGAACTGCTCAAAAAATGGCCAAGTAACAGATACTCAGAGGCTATTCCAGCACCAGCAGCACAGTGTAGCCCAGAGATGCCCTTAGGAGAAAGTGTGGAGATTACACAAACAATAAAGGGTTTGGGATTTTTTTTCTTTGTTTTTTTCTTTCATCTTGTCATAGGTTAGCCTTAGAGGTTTTGTTTTACATGTTTACAAAGGAAAAGTTTTAATCCTTNCTTTTTAAAGAAAAACTGTTCACAACAAAAGCTCCTGTTTATAATTTCATTATCTATTACTTCCTTTTGAAGAAGCTCTTATAAGTTGAGAAATAGGCCAGTATTGTATTGTATTGTATTGTCCAGCTAATCTTGATGTCATAATCTTAATGCTTCAGCTATTCTTGTCAGGTGGACTCATTATTTCTTCCTGTTTTAACTTCAAAGGGTTGGGGTTTTTTTGTATATGCCTCTAATGAAGGGAACATAGTCACTTACTCAGAAGATTTACGTGTCAAAATGTATTATAGTTTGTATTTTCTCAGGAAACAATTAGATTCAAGCCACTGAGCTGCCTGAACATAGACTTCTGTAGCGTTATGTATTTGAGAACATTTCCTGAGGTATTTAGATCATTTGAGTTCTTATGCCTATATTCAATATTCTGTGAGCAGGGAACTACAATTATCCCTATTTTGCAGGTGGGGATATGGGGGAGTTTATGATTTGATCAACAGGAAGTAATCAAATTTAGGCCTCCTAATTTCCAACAGCTATTCCTTTTCACAGCTTCATTTAACACTGCTTAAAGGTGTGCCAGGGATAGAAAGAAGATGCGAATATGGACGGTGAAAAAGCAATTTAATATTTACCAGTAGGAGTTAAAATTCATCTGGAAACTTTTTGAAGTCAGGTATTTAGGGATAGATCATGAACTTGGAGAAAAATGATAAGAATGATCATGAATCTGGAAGACATGTCAAGACTGAAAAGGTGTGAGATTGTTTACTGCTGAGAAAAGAGGAATAACAGCTGTCACAGTAATCGTGTATGAAATAATGATGACATATAAAGTTTCTCACATGGCAGCATGAGAATAAAAAAGCAAAACAAAAAAATGTTTTTTCATGAAGACATATTATCTGACTGAAGAACTGATTGCTGCTGACATCAGGAATACAAGATTCAGAGACACCTATGCAGAAAATACTATTTTGTTATGATAAATAATAGTAATAAAAATGTGGAAATAATTTACGCTTCTGGGTTTAAAACAACCTTTAAGTATAAGCGATCAGTGTCAGATTATCCTACACAAGCCATCTGTTAGGTTATTATAATCTTCCTTAAAAGCATTTCACATAGGGTATTGCCAGAAGAGAAGGAGTCTGGATCTGAGCCAGTATTACAATTCCTCCACTCTTGTGCTGAGCTATCTGCAGAAGTGAAGCCATCACTTCTTCCCATGCACTCTGAGAGAACACAACCACACATTCCTGGGAGAAATGAAATTCTTAGGAAGGTATTTTATTCCTAAATCAAAACAGAATGTAGAAGCTCCATTTGAAAACCTGCCCGTGAGGATGGATCTGTGAGGAACACATTAGGAAAGGTTTGCATTTAAGCAATGCAAAATTATTTTAAAGAGAACTGGTAAATAGAAGAAATATGATCTATCACCTCTAAAAATAAAAATCCATCCATTCCAGGTTCTCTTTTCTTATATCTGAGCACAACACAGAAATACTCGTAAATATCTAGAGATACCATATCAAACTTTTCCCAGAAATTTACTTCAATTTAATTCAAATTAATCCAATTTAAACAAATTTAATTTTTCTGGGGTCTACGTAAGCATATCAGTTCAGGCAGCAGGAGGTTTTACTTCTCATAGGTTTAAAATTATTTAAAGATGCAAATAAAAGTGAGAAAGAGACAACAGGGTGGAGTCCAAGACTGAGATATTAACAAATGACTGAGTTGTTAAAATTTCTGTTACGGGGAGAAAAAAAGTTTAAATATTACTGTCATTGCACTTCAACATCCACCACCATATGTTTTCCAGTATAGACTCACATAGCTATGACCATATTCAGGCATGTTCACATACCTTTATAGGGCAACAAAGGGATGACCATAAACCAAAATAATCCTTAGGAGTGGGATAACATAAACAGCAATCCTGAGTGAGCTCTAGGATATACTGCTATTTTAATATCATCCACTGAAAGCTTGATTTTCTGTTTTTCTATGTAGCAGTTTCTTTTCTTGAAAGCCACACTTTCAAGCTGAAATAAAATAGTTTAGAATCTAATTCTTTGAAGACCCTACTGCTATGATAAGTGACTCTCAAAGCTGCGTTCCTCAAACACAGGCCAGGACATGCCATGTGCCAGTGGGCTTTGCAAGTGGTGATTTAATGTGAGTGCTTCAGAAAAAAAGTATTCATGTCTAATAGCCATCACCTTCTCCTTGTTGTGATTATCAGTCCCATTTGTTTCATTCACAGGTTCACAGGTTATTCTGAGTGGGAAGGGACCCACAGGATCATCTAGTCCAACTCCCAAGCAAACGCCCACCCAGGGATCAGACCCACAACCCTGAAAACACGGGCACCACGCTCCATGCATCCAAGCCTCCCACCATCTAGACCATGTCACTGAGCTCCTCATCGAGTCTTCTCTTAAACACCTCCAGGGATGGCGACTCCACCACCTCCCTGGGCAGACCATTCCAATGAGAGATCACTCTCTCTGTGAAAAACCTCTTCCTAACATCCAGTCTAAACCTCCCCTGAATTCCATGTGCTTCATTCCATTCCGTTCATGTGCTGTGAGGAAATAACTGGCAGAAAGATGCCAAAGCATGCAGATGATACAAAATTATTCATCACAGTCAAATTGAAACTACATACAAAAACCAGAAGAGTTCTAAAAGATCAAATGGATTTAGTGAGTGATAGTTACAGAGCAATTAGAATCCACTATAAGTAAATATGAATGAAGTCTAATAAAATAAACCCCAAACATGCCCAATGCTGGATTTGATTTAGCTGTTACCCATAGCAGTCAGGATGGCAAACAGATCATTGGGAGTTGCTGGGAAAGGAGTCAGGGTAACCAGAGACACATTAAACTGCCTGTGGATCTTTGGTGTGCCCACACTGTAATTACTGTATGCACTTCTGGCTATGCTGTCTGAAAAAATCATATGGTGCAAGTAATAAAAGCACAGAAGGCTGCCAAGTGTGAGCAGGGGGTACAGAGCAAGTTCTGCAAAGGAAGGAGACTAGAGAGTCCCCAGAGAATGGAGGGGCAACTGGAAGGGTATTTGAAATCAAGAAGAAGAAAATAATAAATGGTGTTAAGCTGACCAGTCAAGAACCATTATTCATAATGCAATAACTGAGGCCAACTTAAAAAAATGAGATAATAGTTTAGAAAGCAAATGATTTTTTTTTCCATGCAGCAATGTCAAATGACGTCCATATGATGTTCAAATTCCAAAAACCCCACAACATATTTAGATGAATTAATAAAGAACAGATATACTAAAAGAAGTTAAACATGACCATCAAGACTGTGATCCAGAGCAGGAAGTTCTGATGCTGCTGACTGTTGGGAGGGTATACTGGAAAAAGTTCAAAGTGCATATTACTTAATTTTTGACTGTTTCTGGAAGTACCTTGGATAGTTACTGTCAGAGACAGGACACAGTGGATTAAACAGGTCTCAGAGAGGCAGTTGGATTAAATGTTCCACTCCTATTTTCTTAATACGGTCAATTTCTGAACAAACACAGTTTTAAATTAATATTGACACATTTAAATTATTTACTGTCCTCATGTATTGCTACAAAAGTATTACTTTTGCCTGTTTTTAAGTGGGCTGCATATAATTCAAGACAGCACCCAAACCAATGTCTAAAGTACCCAAACTTAGGGTGGGGTGGGTTGTTCGCAGGCTGAAAGTTTTTTGTCATCTGAAACTTACAGGCTCTTTATACCACGGTATCCGACACATGAAGCTTTTTTTTCTAAGACACTACATCTTTTCTGGCTTCTAACCTGGCTTTTATTCAGTTTTGCTTCTATCCAGGGCTGCTCTCGGCTTGTCTTTCTAAAAGCTTTCACAGAATAGTTTCCTGTGCAAATCTCTCTCCCGCCGCAGGACTTGCGATCCCACACTGTAGTTATATATCTGGCATGCACAAGGTTGTCAGGGTAATGGAGGTTGAACTTACATGCCTAGCTTTGGCAGACACATTTTAGGCACTCCTACACTGTTCTGCCACTTAATTTAAACTCTGTTCAAAGCGGACATAACCCCTGTAGCACAATCAAAGTGTGCTACATTCTGTGGTAATTTAGTTCCCTCTCTAAACAGAGCATTGCCAAATACAGCAAGTGAGTTGTGTGGAGTGAATGTTGACCAAACCTCAGAAAATTAATTACAAGAATTATAAGTAACTTTGATTGTGGAGGAACAGGCACACTTATCATCTTATCACTGTCCGTAACTACCTAAAAGGGGGGTGTAGACAGGCAGGGGTCGGTCTCTTCCCTCTGGCTATTGGAGATAGAACAAGAGGTCATGGTCTTAAGCTCCAACAAGGGAGGTTTAGACTTGACATTAGGAAAAAGTTTTTCACTGAAGGACTTATCCGGCATTGGAATGCGTTACCCATAGAGGTGGTTGAATCTCCGTCCCTGGAGGTGTTTAAGGGTAGACTGGATGAGGTGTTGAGAACCATGATATAAATGTTATAGCTGTTAGGTTTTAGTTGGATTACAGGTTGGACATGATGATCTTCAAGGTCTTTTCCAACCTTATCAACACTGTGATACTGTGATCAGGGCTTATTCCCTTGGGATTTTTGAAAAGGAAATAGGCAACGACTTCAGAGGCGGGATATCGAAAACTAGACTGGAAAATTAAGACTGCTGAAATACTTTGAGCTCGAGAATAGAAATTATAAGTTATTTCTTATAATTTGTTTGCAACGTTAAAATGTTTCCAAATATTGGAAAAATTCGGGACAATTCAGGTGACTTTAAAAATACAGTCATTTGATAATATAGAAATCAAGCCTATAGAACACATACTGCCAGAAAATGACAAATTAATGTTATCCTTTGATAAATGTTCCATAGAAAGTGGACATTTTGGAAGTTGGAGGAAATTACAGTGGACTGAGAATATATACAGCTGAATAACTATGAAGTCCACTGAAAATTATTCAATTGAAAACCGATTAACAGCTTGTCTATACATCTCTTTCAAAAGCCTGCTGGTAGAAATGTCTCCTTTTGTATTGATTTCCTTTGACTCTCATACACTTGCCTGCCTTGTAAGCTATTTAAGTAAATGATTTTCTTCCAGGATCTACTTTTGAACATATTGAAGTGTTAAAACATACCAGCATTGTCTATGAAACCAAAATACCTCGTTAATAATATTGAGTACTACACCTTCGTATAAAACAAACAAAGAAAGGTGTGTGTTGTCATGTGATTTTAAACACATTATTTTTCCTGAGCCTAGACAAACAGCTCTCTACCACCCACCTGGGAAATAGCATTATATGCTAATTACAATAAAGGAGAAAATTCTCAGCTATGAATATGCCTATATATCCAAATACAGCAAGGAGAAAAAGAAAACCACCTACATCATTAAGACATTTATAAAAATGAAAAGCAAGTGTGAAGAAACTGACTTCCGAATGAGAAAATTGCACAGAGAAATCTTTACATTATCTCCAATAATTAAGTTTCTGAAGAATATTTGCTGAACTCTCACCCTGTAAAGTTTATCTGCAAGGCACCCAAATATCAGATCCTTTTCCCTTGTTGTCTTTTAATGGACAACGTCTCCTTTTAATCCTTCAAACTACCCACTGGCTCCCTTTGAAGGTGATTTTCAATCTCAGTGCCTTTTAATTAAAACCTCAGCACAGCAGTTGCAAGTGTCAAAGGTAAGAATGGACAGGCAGGTTTTGGGGGCCATGGTTGCTGATGAAACACTGGATGAGCTTCTCTTTCCAAAACTAAGGGAAGCAATTGCCACATCATCTCCCTGCATTTGTACCTACTTTGAGGCCTAGCACGGGAACGGGACAGGACAATACAGTATCACAGTATTAGCAAGGTTGGAAGAGACCTTGGAGATCATCAAGTCCAACCTGTAATCCAACACCAACCCATTGTCTAAACCATGGTACTACCCACAGCACCATCTAGTTCAACTCCTCACCTACTAGACCAACTCACTGAGCTCCTCATCAAGTCTTTTCAATACTAATGATTAGTAACTCGTGTCAATAGAATTTGATATCAAGGACATGCTCTCCAGAGAGCATTTCCAAACAGCTTGGTCTTTTTACCCAGAGCAGATATTGAGGAATAACGCATATATTTTAGAGAGGGAAAAAGTTTTAAAGTTGGTGAAAAATAGGATTGAATTTTTTCTCCAGATTGTCTCAAATCTTTTCTATTTGAACTTTTTAACTCAATCTCTTGGCATACACTTAGAAGAAAGATCTGTGGGACTGTTGCCAGGGCTTTTATATGCAGAATGAAGGGCTAATTTTGTCCTTCAAAAGAGGACAAAAAAAGCTAGACTGTTCTTGTTAGTTGCAAAATACATACAATGTGCCAAGCTGCCAAGTGCTTTTACTTTTGCTGGGTTCGAAGTGACAACATTTAGAGAAAACAGGAAAACAATCTTATTCTACATCCATTGAGTTAATCAGGGGCAGCCTTTTGAGAGAGAAAATCCTATGATGCCTTCCAAGAGAAGAAATAAAGCTCTTGAATATCAGTTTGCTGGGATAATAAAGAATATACATTAGTGAGCCTGCCCAAAGGAAAGGGCAGAGGCAAAGGAAGGTGAGTACATCAGAGCTGCCAGTGCTTGGCTAAATGATACATCTCCAATAAAGAAACTAGCTCAGCCTGGCAAAGGAACAATAGTGTGGGAAGCAACTTGTGAACATTTGTGCTGCTGACTGACTTCTCAGATAAATGCAGTCATATCCCACCTACTACAAAAGGAATCTTTTCATGTGAAAGGAGGGAAATTAAGAGAAAGTAAAATTCTTTTGCCCTAAGTACTCCACTGTTTGGTTATTACTGGGACTATGGCTTGTTCCTCACGGGTCCTTCTCCATGTGCTCTCAGAACACACAGGGAAACATTTCACTGATACTTCAGATTTTCCCTATGACCTCAACTGATTAATCGCTGTCTAACACTCACCAACTTACCTTTTTTCACAAGGGATGACTGCTGAGAAAGGTGCTACTCTACCAAATTATATGTAAGAGAAAGATGTGAGAGATTAGATACCTTTTAGTCAAACCACCTATTTTCCTGAGTGATATTCACTCTGCATAACAAAGTAAACACTGTTCAATAAATGACTGTAGAAATTTTGCTTGTTTACATGGTTTCATTCATATCCTTAATTTTTCAGGCTGCGATTGATTTCAGACTTGAAAACGCAGAATTTTGTCTAGCCAAATATTATTTGTATGGACTTAATATTATATTGCATCACATTACATAGAAATCCTTACCCTAATTAAACTGAGGTATGAGCAATGCCTGGATACACTTGAAGGAAGGGGCATAAGGTTAGTTTACATACGTGCTGAGTAATCCAGTTTATACGGAACAAGATATTCCATTCTGCTACAAAAGATCTGACTGGAACTGGTAAGGTATTTTTGAGCCATCTTGCATCTTGTTTTTCCTCTACTAAAATTGTCTTTCCTTTGTTACTTGTAAGCTTTGGAGGCGGGTGATATAAAGCCCTGGAGAAATTAACTAACTACACCCCCCCTAAAACATCACAGGGAAAAAAAAATTAAAATACTGACTTTGTAAAGTGAGACAAATCCTAGTGGACTTGATTTAAATGGAATCACAAAAGCTTGCTGAGTAATAAGTGTAACAGCATTCACAAAACATTATAAGTCTGCTGAATACCTCCAGTTTGTAGATTATAAATATATTAGTTAAAGAAGCCACCACAAGAGGATTTCTGAAGTTCAAAAGCTGTGCAGAAATTTTACATTTATTCATAAAGCTTTAATCTTTTATGCTGATAAACAAGCAGCCAAAAATATTCCCAACCACTTACAGCAATCCTCTGCCTTTCAAATGTGAAATACAGAATAAATCCTTCTTTGCTAAATAGAAAAGAAACACCAAACAAGCTAAAAAATAGGTGCAGTTTTCATTTTCCTGTATACAAACCCTAAGCACCATATTTATTGCATTAGCTACGCAGCTGCTGCACATAGACCAAATATCGACTTGCTTCCTAGAAGGAAGAGTGACTGCCAGTTTGCATTTCGTTCTCCTAGTTTGATCAAGTGGATTTAAGTGAGCTAAAATGACAAGTGGACATTAGGCTATTGCACACAGCCGAGTTGTTGTCGTAGTTTGAGAAAGAATAGGAAAGAACTGGTTGTGGCTGTTGTTGTCTTGATCATATTTGCACCCAGTAAATGTTATCATCCAGCTTTCAGTTCTTTGTAGTGCACCAGTAGCTCCATATTTTTGAATGTGAATTTATTCCAGTTGTTAAGATTGATGGCAGATCAGGAAACATAGGCTGGGGCAGTGAGTACTATGATTTTTTAAGCATCACTTAATACCAATATAAATCACATGGGTTTGTTTGTTTGTTTAGTGTACTTACTGCTAACAGAAAATATGGCAAATTTCCAAAATTATACTTTTATAATCTCCTGAAAAGAGACTTAAATGCTGCCTATCATTCCAAGGGGCATATATGGTCAAATCTAGGATGTTTTTCTATGAATCTGTATTTTCAAAGAGGTCTAAAAACCAAAGATAGAAAACCTAAATCTCCTTAGCTGCCACAGACTGCCATAAAGGATGCAAAATGGACATTTAAAGGATGAAATTTTAAGAACATCTTGAATCACTTTTAACAGACATAGACTAGAAGAAGCCTTCTGTAGCCTTCTTCAGCATAAGGAAAGGGTTTAAAAAGTTTTTACTTAAAATGCTTATTATAAACAATTCTGAAACATCGGATTTTCTGGTTAGAGATTCTGAGACACACTCACAGATTCACAGAATACTATGAGTTGGAAGGGACCCACAAGGATCATCTAGTCCAACTCACCATCTAACACCCGTACAGAGACCGAACGCACATCCCAGAGCGGTAAACACAAACCTAGTTCCATCACAGTCTAACAGGCCACT
>WEKX01023667.1:53035-68517 GCA_013390025.1 Pitta sordida
AATTCCCTCGTCCATATCATCAATAAAGATGTTGAACAGTACTGGGCCTAACACTGACCCCTGTGGGACTCCACTGGTGACTGGCTGCCAGCCGGATGTTGCACCATTCACCAGCACCCTTTGAGCTCATCCATCCAACCCGTTCGTAACCCAGCATAAAATGCTTCCATCCAGTCTGCGCTTTATGAGTTTCTCCTGAAGCTTATTGTGGGAAACCGTGTCAAAGGTTTTGCTAAGGTCCAAATACACGACATCCACACTCAGCACTAAACACTGGAGAAGCGTGCATGAAGAAGTGGAGAACTACAGAAGAGGAATTACATAAAGACCGAATTGACTGAAGGCACTGGGGAAGAAAAACAAATGCTCTCATAGAGGACCTGTAGCTAAACAGCTAAAAAGAGCAGAAAATCCACTCTGAAACAGCAGCAATGCTAACAACAAAGCACTCATCAAATTACTTACACATCAACTTGTACTGATTTTTAAAATGAAGAAACACAACAGAAAAAGTTCTTATTGAGCTGTGTGTCTCTCTGGGGAATTTTTAAGCTTGGATTTTGAGGGTGTACAGGCAATAATGGGTTGTGGTTCAGACGGGTATTCAGCATTTAAATGTGGTTACATTTGCAGGCTTAAATTAGTGAACTTGTGGTCTCTTGTCTTTCATAAAAGTGCAATTAGTTATGCTATTTGACCCTTTCCTGTGCCTGAAATTCTAGCTGATCTGGCATGCCATGACAGTGATGTTCTAAAGGAGAAGTGGGGTCAAAGTTTTGCATAAATGCAGTAAGAGGATTATTTAAAAATAAACCAACATGTATGTGTTTGTACTACTATGAATTGTTTGAAAAGTATAGGATGGATCTGATTTTTATTTAAGTGCATTCCAGAATGAAACAGGATTTAGTCTAGACCTAGATTCTAATTTTTCCTAAACACTGATGACTGAGTACGTCCACGGCTTTCACCAGCTATGGTTGTGAGTACACTCCAGTGTAACATGTGGGAAGAGACCCAACTATAAGCAAATATTTCCAGAACTCATTGCTCTTCTGCCCATTTTGAGGAGGAGTTGTTTGGTTTGAGACACCTGACATGTGTCATGGCGTAGTGACATGGCCTAGACGATGGGAGGCTCGGATGGATGGAGCTTGGTGCCCGTGGTTCCACACTTGTGGGCCTGATCCTTGGGTGGGCGTTCACTTGGGAATCGGACTAGATGATCCTGTGGGTCCCTTCCAACTTGGAATAACCTGTGAACCTGATGACAGCCCTCCCAGCAGCTCCTCACTCCTCATCAGACTTGTGCTCCAGACCCTTCCCCAACTTTGTTGCCCTTCTCTGGATGTGCTTCTGTGCTCAGCAATCAACCAGCTGTTTTGTGTCAGCTCTAGGTAGTGTAAGACACATCAAACTATTAGAGGCAATATGAAGATTTGAGACTGTAGGGTTGAACTATGACGTCAAGATTAAAGGGGACGAGCAGAAATTGTGAGAAGGACCAAGAATGAGAACAGGGTTTAAGTTCTTTCCAAATGATAAGATAAAGAATTATTTTCCATTTAGCTTGCAAGGCAGTAGTTGCCCATCCACAAACAAATATGTAAAATATATACCCATTTATATATGTTATTTTGTATATATATATGCATGCATGTTTACATGTAGGGTTTTTTTACCACAAGGGAAAGCTGTGACTCAAGCACTGGATGCAAAGCAGGTACTGACAGTTTTCCTCCCCTAAAACCAACCTCCTGGGATTATTTTCTGACATACCCTGGTCACAACCATTGCTACTTGTAGAAATAATGCAAAACAAGACAGATCAGTATTTCTATTTTTACTAAGCCCTAGACAGACTCCTTTGGCGAAAGCCTGGCCTCCCTCAACACACAGGTGTCAAAATCATTCATCATAGTATTGTGGTTGCAAAGAAAAGGTAGAGATTTAACTCCACGTTCTACAGAACATTTGAATTCTTAGAGACAAACCTGAAATAAGTTATTTCGTAGATGAATAAATTCTTAGATGACAATTATTTTGTATATAACAGGCATTTAAAATCAGTCACAAGCTAAAATATTAAAAGTTAAGCAAGTTAATATTACCTAAATTTTATTTTTTGCCCATAGAACCCTGAAAGGTCTATTATGGTGGGAGTTTTAAATGGAAAAGATGCTACTGGTTTTAATATTGCCATGTTTGAACAATCTTTTGGGTGGAAATAGCAAGTTGTTAGTTATTTCATGGAAAAGGACTCGTATGTTCATGGTTTCAGGTAAACAATGCAACTTAAGAAGTCAGAACAATTCATAGCACTGGAAACTTTACAGATTTTCATAAGGTAGTTTTCTCAAGCAGGAATCATCTGTCCTTTGAAGTTTGGCTCTGATAACAGGATACACTGTGAGGCATATAAACATTTCAGTCAGCTAAATCTTGAGGCTGCCTTGGTTTTAATTACAAATTCCTTATGCATGCCAAAGCTCAAAAATGCTAAAAATAAGGAGGAAAATGTCCAGGAAATGGCAGATTGAGCTGTGAAACTCTGGTTGTGCAAGGGAAAGCAAGCAGGCAGATGCCTCCACCTACCCTTTGCCTTTTGATGTGGCATGAGTCCAGGGACCCTTTAATTCCAGGAAACATGCTTTTATTGCTGCTGGTCTATTAGTGATATCAAATCAGGTACAGCATTTTTTTTTTTCATATTGATAAGTTCATTTTGTTTCTGTGTTTGGAGAGTCATCAGACTTACCAGCTGTTTCAGCTGGACTCTTAAAACATGCTGGAGGTGAATCAGCAAGATTCAAATCACAGCTATTGTCTCCATTTAGCATGAAAGGCACCTGATAAGGTACATATTCACAGACATAGTTTTACTGTGTATTTCTTCAGTTAAAAAATAAGACGCGTTTCGTGACTGAAGAACAGCCTCATAATAATCTCAGATGCCAGGTAATCAAGCTGTGTTACCTTTCCTCTTAAAGCACATCTTACATCTTCGGAAGCTGTAATATAAAAATATTGAACTTACACATAGTTGAGCTGCCGAGCTGTGATGTAGCTGATTTAAGAATTTACTGGAAATGTATTAAACAGCCTACATGAAGACTGTTTGTACATTTGCACTCAAGGTTCTACAGTATCACTTGGTAGGTTCAGTATTACAAAAAGAGTTCTGTATCCCTGCTGATGGTGAAACAAGAGGAAAGATAATCTACATGGGACAGTCAGGAAATGACCAAGCAGTGCATTTGGATTTGGAGGGCTGTGAACTGCCAAGCATCACACCAGGAGTCATGATACGCTCAACAGGGTGCAAAATAATTCGTGATAATCTCTCTAGGATGGATATTATGCACATTATTGTCTTCTGGTCAGCAGTGGCTGGCTCAAGGCCATCAGAAGAACATTTGTCCGAGAAGTGTGAAGAAAAAACTTGAAATAAAACTGGCACAAAACTGCTTACAGTCAGATTAAAATAAAGTACATTCTCCCCAAAAGCGATTCTTTCAGTTAGCCTGAAATATAACCTTAGCTTCAGAGACTCCATCAGATTTATTATTTCTTCTACCTCTGTCAGACTAAATCAAAAGTTGTAAAGCTGACAGTTTTAGTGTGCAGACCCTCAGGTGTGGCCACAAATCCACATTGAGTTATTTTATGAAAAATGAATGGATTGTGAGTGGTGTTATACTCGTTCAAAAGTCCTGTTTTCCTCCCCTTCTTCCATTACAGATATTGCCTTCCTTCTTTTTAGTGATCAAATCTTGGTACTCAATTATATGTCATTTCTTTGAGTCAAACTCACAAATGACAGATGCAAGACCAACTATGTACTAAAACCATTGGCCACAGAGAATTTAAGTAACTTAGGAAAGATGAAGATTAACCTTCTTTTTCTCACATACTGGTCAGGACAAATTTAGTCTTTTTGTGTATTTTTATTTCAAACTTACAATGTCTTTTTGGCTTTGGTTTGTGGGGGTTTGAAGTGGTTTTGTTTGGTTGGGGTTTTTTTATTACATTTCTATTGGTGGTGGATGGTTGCTTTTCTGAAATCCTGCATTCTTCTCTGTCCCTAGAGGTCAGGACTCATAAAGGATGAGACCACAAAGATAATCAGGGACCCACAGACTTTAAAGGAAAGAAGCAGAGGAAGATATGGACTAGAAACATAATTCTTGCATGTGTCAGGATATAGGCAGCTTTTGTGTACAGTTTCTAGTCCATATACTTTCTCATGCCAACATCAAAAGGGCCATTTCTGATTCAAAGGACACTGAGGTAAAGTCTAAAGAACAAAGTTTCCAAGCAGTTAGTTTCTGCTGCATGGGCATCAGCAAAAAAGAAATTAAAAAAAAAAAAAAAAGAAAAAGAAAGAAAGAAATACAGATAAAGTATTCTTAATGCATCCAGGGTCAAAAGGAAGTACTTATTCACATAACACATAATTAAATTGTGTAACTCATGGCTACAGGATGTTGCGAAGGCCAAAAGGATAAATGAGTTAAAAAAATAATTAGGCAAATGATTAGGGAAAAAAAAATCCATTAAGGGCCATTAAGCACAAAGATGTGCATGCAGCCTCTGGCTCAGAAAATCTCAGTGCCACAGATTGTCTGAAAACGAGAGAATATCCTAAGAAAATGCTCGCTGTTCAGCCTTTTATGAAACCCTTTTCCTAAGCACTTTACTGACTACTCCCCAAGGAGGATAGTGACTATATAACTTAACTAGTACAGCTGTTCTTCTCTCATTATGCACTAGCTTGAGATGTATATAGTCTAAATAACTCCGGTGGCAAAAAAAGTTCTCTCTTACATGCTAAATTTTTAGTACCAGAATAATATTAACTTTTTTATTATTTTATAGGATGTGGCTTCTGACTTATTTTCAAGGAGATTACCTTGCAATTTGCATTCAAGAATATTAAAAATATATATAGCCCATATAGACAGGGAAGAAGTTATTTGCACCGCGGTACAGCTGTAGCTACAGAATTAGATATTCTGCACTCAACATAAGTCACAATTTCTGTCAGAATGACAGTAAGCCAGTGTAACAGATTCCTGCTATAGATGCGTTCTCTTTTTATATGTGTGTGTGTATGTATGATTGCATGTGCAGAGAGAGAAATGGATTTATATGTATATAACAAACACATAAGTCTTCATAATAACATACTAAAACAGCCCCTCCTGCTACTCTTTGGAATGATAGAAATTTTTTAGCATCCTATCATCGTGCTGCATATTAACTGAGCATGTAAATGTCAGTGGCCAGACTGTTGAGGTATATTTATTCGGATGGCAATTAACTCTCCATCATCCATTTCTACTCTAAAAAGCCAAATCTATGAGGTTTTGTGTGTTCTTTTGTTTCAAACCAAGGAGATAAGCACCAGGAAAGAATTCAGCTTTCTTCACAGCATCTTTTTTTCACTGGGCCCTTTCGAAGAGAGAACACTGACACTGTAATCTAACCTGATATTACCATCCTTCCATTAGCCATTCAGTGAATATTTACATGTCTTACTGCCCACCACACATCTACATTAATGTAGCCATTCCTCCTTGCTCCTAGTCCTCCTGATTACAGAGGTTCCATTTGCTCTTCCATTATTAGACTTTTAGTCTGTGGTTCAGTGGATATTCAGGTTGGAGCCCCATTTTGCAATGTGTTGTGAAACCACGGCTGCTCCCTGAGAGTGCTTAAATTTGACAAAACGTGACAGATGGATCAGGCAGGCATATGAGATGTGAAGCTGGTAGTGAAAAAGGCTAATGGAGTGTCTGCAGTTGTTAAATGAACCAAATACTCTGAACTTCAATGGCAGTGTGTAACAAACCTGAATATTTTAAACAGGAGGAACCTAGCCAAGTGTTGCACGATACCAACCTGCTTAATAACATCTGGATTTCTTTATTTCAGTAATGTCTGGGCTGGACTTCAGCTGAGTTGCACACTTTTAAGTCCTTCACTTTCTACTGGAAGAAAATCTACATGAAAAAATAGTGCTACACCAAAGGTGCAACAGTGTTTCTACCCTGGTCAGCCATGAAAGCTTTGGTGCAACTGTGCTTGGCTCAAGTCTAAGAAAGGTGGAATTCCTTATGGGCTGGGAGGCCACATCACAAATTTAAAATCCAATCCTGCTACGTATTTGCAGTAAATGCCATTACCACTCCTGCACAGAGGGAGCTTGTGCATTGCTAAGCATCGTCAAACAGACTCCAAATTCAGTCATCCTTCATTTCACAGGTGATAAATTCATTTATATTAGGCATTAAATCTGTGGTAATTTGGTTAGCCTTATTAGCAGCTACTGATTCAAACAAAAAACCACACAAACAATTCAAAGCACTCAAAATCACAGGGGCCTGTTGTTCTTCTTAAATTTTATGGCTTTAACTGATCTTAATTTTGAATGATGAACGTACCCCCAGTATGGGGACAGAGATGACATGTTTTCAATTACTTTCATATAATTATCATATTCAATTAGTCCTGATTTGTGGCACTAAAGATAGATGAAAATTACATTAAATAATTCATTGTTGCTTTTTTTTTTTCACAAGTCAGTAAGACTGGAGATGTAGCTCTGGTCACAGCTGGTGGCCTATTTAACAATCCAAACTGTGTAAGGTGAACTAAGTGTTATTTCTGTCAAAAAAGGGGGAAATCCCTTCTGCCTCCTCTCTGCTTCTCCCCAGCTGCATGTTCACATACCCCGTGCATAGAAAAGAAGTCCCCAGATCAACTGCCCATTTTTCTCAAGTATAGGTGCCCAGAAAACACTGGCTGTCCAGAAAAAGTTGACTCTGACTTTTGGCACTGTGGTCTTGTCCACAGTGACATCTGTAATTTCTACACTGTAATGTCTGTAATTTCTGTAATGTCTCCTCTGATGTGTGGGCACAGGCTGCCACACAAAACATTGATATGGTTGACTTCACTTGGCCTGGCTTTTTGCAGTCCAATTTGCCAAGGTGTAAAGACCTGGAAGTCCTCTTGCTCTGACTCCTTGATGGACACACCACACTGGCACACAACTGGACTGACACCAGGGAGGCTTTTTGACCCAGTGCTCTATTTTTGCTTTGGAAATCTCCCCACATCCAACAGAATCAAGACGGTAAGATCCTCAGACTTCAAAACTAAAACTCAGATCCTCACCTTGTACACCATTTATGTCATACCTGTCAATACCTAGGGAGCTGGAGTACAGATCTATTTCAAAGTACTTCCTTACTGGAAATTACTAAAGAAAGGTTTGAAAAACAACAATAGGATTCAATCATAAAATTCCTTTCATGAATTGTCTATGGTGAAAAGATCTGCCTTATTCCTTTGTCATTGTCTTACTGCATAAGAAAAAATAATTCTGAAATAATACATTTCCAGCATTGAAAACAATCAACTAAAATAAAATACTTTGCAAAGATAAGTGTATGTATATATATATGACATACAAAATGCACTGTTAAAAAAATTCAAACCAGTACTTAAAGTCCAAAAATCTTAGATATCTGAACCAAGTGTCTCTTATTCCATTAACAAATGTAATTGTTTATCAAGACGGTTGGCATATAAGGTAATGAAAATAGCAAACAAGCCTTCTACTATGAAAACATAAACTCCAATGAAATTACCTTAATTTCCAGAGGAAGAAAAAGTATTAAAAAGTATTGAAACATTTTAAGTTGGCATACAGCCATGCAAAGTTGCTAAAAAATCTTCCAAGAAAATCAGTTCCAAAAATAATTAGAAATAAATCAAATCTAAAGCTTACTCCATTATCTGTACTGTTGTTCAGTGTAACAACATCTCAGTGGCACAAGGAAGTCTCTTTTGATCTGTTTCCAAGATTTTATTAGTTATACCTCAGTCCTGGCATCAGATATGCAAGTTGTACACCTTGACTTTTGAGTTCTTCACAACCTGAATTTTCCCATCTCTTTCTTAATTAAAGCTCATTAAAATAAAGCTCAAATTCCATGAGGGATTAATTCTTTGAAAAATGTATCTTGTGTACAAACTTTTACATTTTAATTTTAGGTTTGTTTAGTTGCTCAGTCCTACCTTTGAGCGCGCTGAAACACTTTTAAGCATATTGCATTTTTTTTTTTAAGTATATTGGTTTTAGCTGAATAAAAATCTATGACAAAATATGGTTGTATTAGCTCTACTGGAACCATTCACCCTACCTATGGAAGCAGAGAAATTGCAGGCAGACAGAGCATGCTCAAAGAAAAAAGTAATACAGTTTTTAATTTCATTAATTCCCTTGAGGATAGAGCATTTCAATGACCTAGATAGGCTAAGAAATGGAGGTCTAAAATATTTTATTGATTTACTTGTATTTATAGATCAATTGTGTACAAAGTTCTTTGTCCAGTGGCTGCTTCACTGAAACGAGTAAATGTTGGGGTTTTGTAGACTTTGGTGCCCATCTTCAAATTAAATTGAATACACATTTAATTCATTCATATCTCTTAAAACACTTTTTGATTCGTTGATATAAATGGATTTAAAAAATGGAGCAGACTTACAAAAAATTTACAGAAGTTGCTTATGGCATCCGGAGTCACAAAGGAGACCTCTTCAAATCATATAATTCTAATGAAAGGGTCTGTTCTACCTTTCTTTGTACAGATTAAAAAAAATCATAAAAAAGAAAAGAATGAGAGCAACTCCTTGCTATTATATCAGAACACGATTCTATCAAAACTAAGAGATATGCTACTGCAACTTTCATTTTATGGGGCAAAACAATTCTACACCTTTAATAATCCGAGGTAAGGATTATATTTACAGAAATAAGAAATAACATTCTGGAATACATAGTTTTGACTCTGTAGTAACATACCAGGTGAAAATAAATCGAGGCTGTATTATGAACTACATTGAAGAGGACCAAAGCAAAATCCAGATTTCACAGGTTTCACAGGTTGGAAGGGACCCACAGGATCATCTAGTCCAACTCCCAGACCAACAAGCGTGGAACCACGGGCACCACGCTCCATCCATCCAAGCCACCCACTATCTAGACCATGTCACTGAGCTCCTCATCAAGTCTTGAATCTGAAGTATTTCACATACATTAATGCAGAATGTAGGTGACTAAGTGGTTTGGTTCAAAGCATATGCTAGCCATGGAAGGTTTTAACTCAGATTTTGGAGTAAAATATATGGATTCATAAGCCACGTCTTAATAAGTTGAAGAGTGAGAAGGCTGTTCTAACACACTGACTTCATTCAAGAACTGGGGAAATCAAGTAGCATGATTCAGATTTATAGTGTAACAGAAACTAATTGTGACTCTACTGTCTCATTTTATTTCTAAGATTCAATTCTCATTGTACTTAGGATTTGTACTGTTTGCATACTCTAGCTCTTATTGAGGTTTATGGAAATTTTAAGCATTTAAGAATGTAGGGTCAAACTTTCAACTTAAAATGAACCTTGTAATAAATCTCTTTGTATTTTGTAATTTGCATAAATACAAATAAAAATCATTTGTTTTGGAAATTCATGTGTGTGTGTCATTGGAATTATGAACCTAATCACAGACCACCAGTTATTCATCTAGCTTCCAGCTTTCCTGTACATCAAAAATAATCCACATCATGAAAACCTCAAAACTCAAGTAAAGCCAAGGACCTGATTCATAGTTTTCTGATAAATCAGAAATAGAATCCAAGTCATAAATCTTTTGGGACATTTGGGGTGAGTTTTGAGTGAGTTTTGGAACATTGCAGTTTTTAATGGAAACCCTACGCAAATAATACTCATGACATTCTCATTTTTGGACACTTTTAAAATACTAAACTTGAAATAAAATTCAAGGAACTCAAAATAAAAGACTTACTGAACATCTTAATTTAATTTTCTAATATATATTTATAGAGACACACTTGGTAAATACTTAGCAGGGAAATGTTTAGAAGATTGTGGGGATTTTTTTCAGTACAGAGACTGAGAAAAGTCTTTAGAGAAGAGAAAAAATAATTTCTAGCACTGAGAGTTTTTTCAGGAATAATTAAATTATTGCAGTAAGATGGGAGTAGACTATTATCAGAAATAATTCTGGACGTTTTCAATACGTGTATATGAACTAGGATATTTTCCTAGAGGGACTAGAATACACATTCTTGCAGCTGAATCTATATGAGAATCTCTTTTCTCAGAAAAAGAATTAGGTTACAAAATGTTTACAGGCCTACCTTGGGATGATACTTAGAACCATTAAACCTAGAGTTGAGGTACTTCTTTTCATGAAAAGAAACATCTTGGGCATTGGATAATGTTGTGTCATTCATTATATTTTTCACTGATGTTTTACAGAGAAACTTCCCCAACAAAAATTTCTTGCATCTTGCATTGTCAAGGTTTTGAGGCACTGATACCAAAGAGGCAACAATGTAATCACTGAAAAGATTTTATGCAGCTCAACAGAGCACTGATAGTCACTAAAACAGAAATCCCAAATTCAAGTGGTTGTTTTTTGAAAAAGCTGATTTCCGTCTAAAAACCCCCAAAGAACTGAAACACACTCCCCTCCTCCCCCCCCAAGAAATCCAACACTCCAAACCATTCCAAATTAAATAATTAAATAACAGTAATTTATTTTTCCCCAGTAACAGTGCCAATACATATGTTCTCTCTGAGCAAAACACTCCATGGTAGACATTAAGAATTATATGTATACTTTAAGGGAGAAATAGTCTTGGATTTCTTGACGTCATCTTTCTCCCACGAAAGGCTATTTCATTTGCCAATGCATTTGTTCCTGTCTTGTATCTCCTTATATTAGATGATTATATATGTACGTGGGACTGAATATGTTGTTTGTTTTCACTTCTATTCAGCTCACACAAAGAGTGGCACTGCTGATACTCAATGAACCAGCCACTAAATTTGTCCTGCACAATGAGTCTGAGATCAATAACTAATTTTGAAAACTGATTAGTTTGCAGCAGGGAAGTAGACACAGTCCGAATCTTGCCACAGGATATAATCAGCCAGTAAATGGTAATATTAGTGCTGTAGGTAATAGGCTGGGAACAGCAGAGAAAAGGAGTCTGGCCCAACTCTAAACTAAAGGCCTTGACACAAAGGCCAATTCAAATTTTCTCCCCTTTTTTAAAGTCACATGACTTGTAAGCTGAACTTTAAATTTGTGTGTGTGTGTATGTTTTGGAATAAATATAGAGCTTACTTTTATTCCATTCCCCGCTTGGAAACTGAAGAGTGTTTGTAAGGCATCCTAACAAAGCTTGCAAAGTGAAGCCTTGGGTGATTATTAAACAGCTACAGACATTTTTACAGAGCTTTGCTGGTTGTGAACTCCAGATGTTTCCAACATGAAAAATGTTATGTTCTAACAGTTAATGTTGTAGCACCAGCCATTCAGAAGATGTATCTTCTTATTATAGCTGGAATGTTGCTATGGTGATAATTGTAAAACTGTGACCTAGGAGGAAGAAAACAAATGTATTTGGCACAAAAGAGAGTAGGTAGTGTATCAATTAAGTCAATGAATGGGAAGATAACAGAAAGGTAGGAGGAAATTAAAAAATTATGCATGAATCTTGGATACCATATGATATTGTATAATTAGCACCTTCTTTTATTTTCATGTGGAATGCATCCCCAGTTACCTTTGTGGACAGACAGCATCCTGTCTACATGCAAAATCACAATGTTTTTCCTTTTCCACAAAGCCCATACATACAAAGCATCCCTACGTAAGACACACCTATGGGTTTGTATGAGTAATTTTGTGTTTTGGTACTGGCGTCAACTGTGATAGCAGATACCAGTAACTATAGCTTTTAAACCAGAAAACCCTAATGAACTTAAAGGATCAGAACAGAAACAGACTCCATGCAGGTCTGGCCATGGATTTTTAAGGAACAGTCTATTCTTGGGATGACCACAATTCTGAATTTCTGCTGAGTGTAGCAGCAGAAAAATCAGCTCAAGAGAGTCGTGGAATTAAACCATGGAAGGACCCGAGTCCTCTGCCACCTCTGTTGGCAGCCTGCTCACCACCTTGAGCTAGTTTTTCTCTTTCTCTGCTCATCCATTTCATCATTGGTTCAATGGAAACCCTTTTTACAGAGAGCTTTTTCTGATCGATGGATGAAGCACGCTGTTAATTTCTAAGCTCGTAAGCAGAAGCATATGTGAAAAAGCTGTTATGAGGGTAATGATAAAAAATCCCATCTTAAGTCAACTACTATAGCTGCTACAAACTGCAAATGGTTTCCAGTTCACAGGCAAAGAAAATTTCTGGTACGTATATGCTGAAGACATCACCATTATCATTCGTCCCAATCAGCTTGATTAGACTAAAAACAAACAACACCAAGCCATCTCTCTGTAAGCACATCAGCCTTGTTTCAGGAGCCTTTGTCGCTGGGAAATAGAGTGAAGCTCTGCCACTTGCCCTTAAATGTATATTCCCCACGTTTCTTTCCTACATATCAGGAAAGGAAGGAAACAGAGTAGATTACATTTCTTATTAAATTTATGTGTTACAACAGCGTGCAATGTGCTTGGAAATAAATCACACAACAAAGGACAAAATTACGGAAAGAACTGGCACACTGTAAATCTCTTGATGTTTTCAGATGGAAACTGAACGTCTTTCTACAAGTTATGCATCAGTCAAAACACTATTGAGATAAAGGCTTTGAAGTGATATTTTCAAGCCATATTAATCGTCCTGTAGCTCTGCACTTCACTCAGACTGGAAAGTAGCCAACAAGCATGGCTTGAAATCTGTTAGCTTATGTCTTGGGGGATTTTTTCCAGCTGTATTAAAGAATTAAGACTGAGCTCCCCAACTCTCCCTGCACTGCCTGCATGCTGATCCAGGGCAGGAAAAGAAACAGAGGCATGGTGAGGTAAAGGGATTAATCCAAGGTCAGATTGAATGTTAAATGTAGGATTTAGGCATAGATGTTTGCTCCTTGATTATGTTAAATGCAGAGAAAACAGTGAAGCCCTTTTATTTTAACTTCAAAGAAATACAACTGTTTTGCACATGGAAGTGCAACAGCATGCTGTTGGGGAAGGTTTTACATCAAGGCAAACCACAACTACGACTCAGACCAGAAAAATCTCACATTCAACTTACCCTAAACTTGATTTCTCCACAATACCTGGTTAAGTAGAATTAGAGTGAATAATAAAAAAAAAATCTAGGAAAGAAACAGAAAACACTATCTGAAAAAAAGAAAATAAACAGAAAGAAATCAAGCATAGCTGGAACAAACAGAGGTATACACTGCTTAAAAATTTGAATAAGACTGTAGTTTTTCCTTTTGATAATTTTTTTCTCATTCTTACTAGCTGAGCCAGAGCTAGTGACAGGCGCAAAGAGAAACTGTATGAGGGAGACAAAGGTCAAGATAACCATATTACTGTGCCAGTGCAAAGAATGCTTGACTAGATGGTAAAAACTAAAGGTCATTTATAAATGTGTTTTTCATTTTCTTAGTGGAAATGCTAGAGAAATGTAAAGAATCCACTGGAAATACAAGCCAAGAAGATTATTTTGATGATTTTTTTTCCACGATAAGAAAAAAGAACTACCCAAGAATATTCTTGTCTGGCTACATTAGGCCAAAACATGCTAGTATTTTGAAAACAAAACAACTACACCCCAAAGCATTTATATTCAAGCAGACCCTCCTAGAGTAAAGACAACCCCCCTCAATATATGTTCAGAACCACTTGCCTTGCTCCTCTAGATCTATTGGTCTGCTCTTGCTCCTCTTGTCCCCCCACAGCTGGTACTGATGGTACCTTGTACAGCTTTACACCTGTACCCAATGATCAGCCCTTTTCTTCTGCACCTGGCTCTTCTGAGAGGGTAGGGTTGAAATAACTCCTGCACGTGTAACTAGCAAGAGACTAAAATTCACAGAATTCAACACATAAGTTACAAGAACCTGAGGTGGGTAATAACCTGCTAGTAAAGATCCAGTGGACATATGATTCGTGAGAGCAAAAATATGCCACAATGCAGTGGATGCTTCACAGTATCACAGCATTGATAAGGTTGGAAAAGACCTTGAAGATCATCAAGTTCCACTTGAAAACCTTATCTTGTTTTGTGATGTCCAAGGCTAGCAGTTAGTTCTAGCTCTGTCTGAGGAGGAATAAGTGTTTTGACAGCAAAGAAAGCAAAGAATACAATGAAACAGACTAGAGAGATTAAAATGACAATAATGAACTGCTTGAAAAAGACTGCCTTAATTTCCCCGGAGGAAGGTTTATTATTTTCTACATCTATATCATGGAAAGGTATCACTGTGGTGCTATAGCCAGAAGTGCTGAGATATCTATGTATTAATTCATGTATTCATGTTGTCCAAACTGAGGAAATATCTTCACTGCCATACAACTAAGATTTACCACATTAAAATAATTTCTATATCTACAATAAAGGCATTCAAATTCTTTTACTGTACAGTTTTGTCCCTTGGCACAGGGCTCACCTCAGGAAATTCATCCTCCCAAGCCTCTTAAGCATATTCCCCCATTTTCTGCTCTGGCAATTCTGTTTCTTCCCCTTTTCCATCTAGAGCCTCTGGGTATTTCTTATCCTATGGCAAAATGAGAGTCCAATCAATAGTTGGGTCACAGACTTTCCTTTAAGGCCCCTTCAAGTCACTCGCTGTGACTCAGCAATATTTTTTTTTTCCCTTTTTCTTAATTATTAGTAAAGGAATTTTCCTTGGAAGACTCCAGACCAGAATCACAGCAAAACTGAGCTCCTCGGGGTGTGTTTTGCTCCAGCAGACCCTGAAACATTTGCATGCAGGAGGCAAAAGTGCTTGAGAATAAGAAGTGTGTACCCAGGCAGCCAACAGGGACTGATGCTCCACAGAGTGTGTACACAGCAAGTAGCAAAAACGTGCCTCACTGCATCAAACACTCTGTGAGACTCTTGAATAGAAATTATTTATGTCATGAATATGGTGAAACAGAGCAGGAAGAAAGACAAGAGAAGCAGAATAAAACAGGCAAGAAGGAGAACAAAGGCACAGAGAGAAGAAAACAGGAGGAGAGAAATGGGAGAGAAAAGAAATGTCAGGCACACAGACTAGCTACGGTGTAAGAGGAAGAATGGGAAAATCTTGTCATTCTGTGGTTAGAAAAAAATAAATATATATATATATATAAGCAAATAAATATATAAAAGCAAAATGCGATGCTTAAACATGCAGTAATATCCTTTTATCCAGTATATAGAAAACAGTCAACCAATTAATGTACACTGAAATATTTTGCCTATTTTACACTTGAGAAAGCAGAAACAACGGGCTTATATAACTTGTCCAGGTCATGTATTGAGTCAGCCATGAGCCAGACGTGGCTCTCTGACCTACCTCCATGCAATACTTCCTCTCCAGGGGAAGTAAAAGACATGTTTTCACTCCAAATTTTCATTATACGTT
>WEKX01023667.1:68611-98457 GCA_013390025.1 Pitta sordida
TTTGCATTCAAGGAGGTTAAAACAGTTTGTAAATAAAGCAACTACCCTTGGCTTCACAATCGGGAAAGCCCCACCACACCACACTTTTTCTGTGGTTTGAGTGCACACTGCTTCTCAAGTCTTTGGCTTTATAGAAATAGTGCAAGGGGTGGAACAAACACATTTCCCAGCGTTACCTTTGGAACCAGCTATGTGCAGCACCAAAAATGTTGTAATTACTAGAAGCCAGCCTAGTATCAAAGCCCCAATAAACACACAAAATAGCCTCCTCTCCAGGTACATCCACTTGTGCTTTGATTTTTATCAGTTAATGGAATGGCTTGTCAAAAGAGTGTAAGGTAGTCAACCCCCATATGTGCTGTGTGTTACTTACTGTTAGAAATTATGCACAGGCTTGGCAGGAATCACAGTTATTATTAAACATCAGATGGCAGAGGCAAATTGCACCCATTTTAGTCTACTAGTAATGACCTGTAAAATTGGTAAAACCATAGGAAGAAAACAATCTGCCACACAAATTAAAATAGTGAGTTACAACTCAATGGTTGCATTTGCTGAAGAACTCAGCAGAGAGCAAAACCTTGTGATTTGTTGAGAGAGAACACATTGGTATGTATGAGGCCTATGATATATGGCACATGATATATGGTATATAAATCCTTACTACCTGGAAAGTGAAGGCGGGCTTTCAAACTAGGACTTGGAAATTAGCTAAATGTCAGTACAAGTGAGTTCTTTGAGATGTCACATTATATACTTTATCCAGAACAAACTGACCACAGCAAAGGAGCAATCCCATATTTGACCTTCTAGCCCCCAAATGTCAATGTCTCACAGAAAACTTACATTCCATCTGACAGAACTGGGTAACCTTGACCCAGACAATTAAGAGATATTGGATTAGCAAGGCAGATGAGCACAGACCTTCTGCTTTCTTTGAGAGTTTACAAGGAGAAAATAAGTAGTTTTCTGAAGCTGCACAGCCAGATTCTCTTACTTGTTAAGGCTGCTTCACACTAATGTCTGTGAGCAGCACACCCTGTGCAAAAGGATTCTGCGATTTCCTGAAGTTTTGCATAATGGCTTTTCCTGCCAGTGAAACCAGATCCTGCACTGTTTGGTCTTGAGTGAATTATTTGACCGTGATTTGTATGCAACCTAAATATAGAGGGAACTACACATAACATTGGAAATGTGGATGATCCAGGGGTTTAGCCAGTGGACTTGGCTTACTTGATACTTTGGCATGGAGCAGGAATGCAGATGTGCGGTTAGGCACTGCAAAATTATGAATAAATTTGACTTTAGTAAAGGTGTTAATTACAACTGCATAAATATGCCCCAATCCCAAGTTAAAAGTTGAGCCCAAATGTCTCAAAAATTACCAGCTGTTTATTAGTGTATCCTATGAAAAATTTCCTGGAATGAGAAGGGACTTAAACAACAAAAGAGTACCAACAGGTTGGTAAAGTCCTTTTACAAACTAGTTTTTTCCATATAAGAAAACTACATCCTGCACTATTATAGAGTGTTCCCGTTTTTTCATCAGAGTATATCAGTTATTTTGTAAAGCCAGGAAGCTCGCTGCTCCCTGACAGGCAAGGCAGTAACAGGGAAAATAAAGGATAAAATGATTGACGTTTCGAACTGTAAACACAGATGTTTTCCAACTAGAGAGTGGTGCTTCTTGCTGGAAGTGCTGATAAAGCTTCTGCCACATCTAGTGATGAGTGGTGTGCAACGTCAACTTGAGATAAGGAGGTTACAACAACTGTGCGAAGGAACCCCCTTAATATGGACCCTGTGGCACCAAAGCATTACTTAACAGTACACATCTTGATGTCTTCCTGGAGCATTTGTGATTAAATAGCTGGAAATAGCATTAATAAGTTATATTATATATTATATTATATATATTTTAAAAAAAAAATGCTTACAGCCATGCTTACTGTTTATGTTTTAATTTCTGCCCCTCTTGGGGATAGTTTGGATACAGGACTTGTTCTTTAGTGTAGAGCAGCAGTGGAAAAATTTACTCATTAATTTGGTCTTTCAGTCTTTATACAGACAGATTAAAAAAAAAGACAAAAGTTTCTGCCAAATCTCTGCTTTTGTCAGTGCACATCTTTATCAATGGGACAAATTGCTGTTTTCCATCCACTTTTGCACCAGTCAATACATAATTTGGACACATCTACTTTAGACACTTTTGTATATATCCTACAGAATATCTGTAGCTATTTTAAAGCTGTGAATAGAAATGGGACCATAACCTGATATGCCAAAGCCAAATCACCACTTCTTGTGATTGTAAGGAAGAATAATAGGGGAAGGGAAGGCATGGCCTCTGCTACAGCCCTGCACTAAAAGGATCCCTTAGAGGAGACCTCTTCTAGCCATCAACTTACAACTGGGGTTTCCCTCCTTTGCGTGCTCCAATGATCCTGTCAGGAGAGCATGGGTGACCAGCACCTACACAAAATTAAGTGTTGTAGGACCAAGGAAATTAAGATGACTAGCCATGGCCACCACTTTGGAATCTACTTTGCATCTGGAAGAAACTCTTTTCTTGAGGGTTTAACCAGGACACAGCACAGGCCGCACCTTCAGGTAGTTCGCTGTCCCTGGAGGTGTTCAAGGGTATGCTGGACGAGGTGCTGAATGATATGATCTAGATGTCGATGTTAGGTTTAGTTGGATTATAGGTTGGACTAGATGATCTTCAAGGTCTTTTCCAACCTTATCAATACTGTGATACTGTGGTACCTAATTGCAGCCTCATAGCAAACTTGGGATCCATGGGTTGCTCCCTGTATTGAAAATACAGTCATACCTTGGTTATAGAAAACTTTAAAACTGGTCTTACAGATCTTAACAGTCAGTCATGTTTTCACTTTAAATGTTTTCTTTACAGTGGGTATCCATTTATTACAAAAACCACAAAAACACAACGAAATAAACCCAACAAAACCCCCTCCAATCGACCAAAAAGCCCCCCAAGTCCTAACCTACAACAAAGCCAACCTATTAATTCATGAATAGTATGACTTCCTTTGAGAGGGTTTAAGTAATGATGTACACTGCTAAAAGCAGAATTTGTACCAGATTTGCCCAAAGGTCTCTAGGAGAAGAAAAGTCATGACTTCTGTTCCTTTCTGTTCCCCTGAGGTTTTTTGTTTCCCTCATCTTCTGAATTTGAATTGCATCAGTTTCAGCATGAGCACATTTTTGTTGTTTCCCCTCTGTTTGGAATACTTATGTGATTCCTTGCTGTGTAGTATTTGTTGGCTACTACAAAAAAACAATTTCAGCAGCCAGATCTTCAGAGGAATTTCAAGACCTAATGCCCACTGCAGTCAAACAGCAGATAGCTGCCTAACTTCCTAGGTCAACTGGTTTTTGAAAACTTAGAATTTAGATTAGTACATCCAGAAAATACCTGCTTCTTGTGAATTCAACCTCAAAATGCTGTCCTCCTTCCTTCTAGTTTCACTTTTCGCATTCTTATGTGGCTTAATTTAGAGCAGACGTAGCAGCTGACCAAAAAAATTCACATATAACGCTCATTATATTCAAGAAACTTCAACAGTGAAAATTCGTACCATTTTGGTGAAATGCATAAACATATCAAGAGTTGGCTCACTGACCACCTCCCTCCCTCCTCCACTGCCCCCACACAATGATCTACCTCTTTCTCTTGAAAGCAATGTCAAATCTCATGTCTTAATAAAAGAGCATGTGGGAATGACTGGTGGGGGTGGAGGAGGGTGATTTCTCCTATTTTATGAGAGTCTGATGAAGATTCTCATTTTACTAGGTCAGGATATAACTAGGAATTGTTTAACTTTCTGAACCTCCTTTCTGTTCCTTGCTTGTTCCTTTGCATGAACATTTCTTGTGCCTATCACAATCTAAAGTTAAGAATAAAGATTTCACTACATTTCCCCCAGACACTATGCAATCCCTATCCTAAGGGGAATCATAGTATGGCCTGTGTTGGAAAAGACTTTCAAAATCATCAAATTCCAACCTGTTTGCCATGGGCAGGGACACCTTCCACTAGATGAGGTTATTCAGGGCTCCGTCCAATCTGGCCTCGAACACTTCCAGGGATGGGGCATCCACAACTTCTCTGGGCAACCAGTCAACTGCCTCACCACCCTAACAGGAAAGAATTTTTCCCTCATATCTAATCTAAATCTTTCACCTTTTAGTCTAAAAACATTCCCACTTGTCAGTAAGAGAGTATGATTTGGACAAAAGATATATATTTTAAGTGTTTGGGGTTATGTAGGAAATTACATCTATATAAAAGAAATAGTCATTTTCAAAGATCAAACCACTCAAATTTATGACATTATCAACAAAATACTAACCAATAAACCACATACTCCTAATCATTACTTTCATTGACTTTTTTTGGGTGCAAAACTTTTTCCTGGCTATTGCCATGACACTCTCAGGTACTGCCATGTGCACATGCCTTTTTGTCCTCATGGAGATTAAAAGTGAAGTACTCGTGTGTGAAAAACTGCAAATGGCAGATTAGGAGTGAAGTATCTGACAAGTAGGCGTGTAGGTATTTGCAATAGGAAAAAATGTCCTACCTAATCGATTTTGCTTTCCAATTATTTTTTTCAGTGTAGATTTTGGGCATAGAAGTAATGGAAGTTATCCATTTTTAACTCAGAGTATATCTGCAAACCTGCAGGTATTCTGATGTATTGATCTGATTTAAGCTCACCTTTAAACATAAGTGCAGCCTGAAGTGAGTCTAGATTTTACAGTATTTTACAGATTCTTGTGATAGATATGACTAAATACCTTATTTTCAAAGTTGGCCTCAAGCAAATGAGTTCTTTTCAGTTCCACACTTGTCCAAGTCCCTGGCTTTGCTCAGGTCAACAGTTTCATTGTGACTTCCATTGTCTTAAGACATGTACTTGTGTATTGGAGTTAAAATGCTCCAAGACAAAATTTACTACCCCATATTCCTCTACTTTTCATGTGGGGATATCTTTATCATGATGCTTCTTGACTCTGCTTCTAAGGTTAAGTTTAAAACCTGTGAAAATAAATATTTTCAGTAGAAATATTTTAATCTCAACTATAGTGGCACAATTGAAACTGTTATAATGTAGTAATATTTTTGTGAAAAAACTAGCTTGTAGATCTATGTAACTCTGACACTTAATGATTTCTAATGTCTGGAAGGTGTTAGGCTGTGGTTGTAATAATCTCTATAATTGTAACAGTTCATGGTAGCTAGACTGCATACCTATTCTTCATCTGTCCTTAAACTAATTTGTTCTACGTATGAATATATCACACTCATCAATTTAAAGTGCCATCCTTTGGCTATGCAGGTGATTAAGGAATATACATTATGTATGAGGCAAACACACCAAACTTACACAAATGCTTTTTAGGAATGTGCAAAATAGCTGCTTTCTGCTAGAGGTTGTAAGTTATTATTCTAATCAAAATCCAAGTCACAGCTACAACTAACCAGCAATCAATTACATCTCTCCATATGTAATGGCTTGGATGATGAGAGTTATGCTGTGGCTCTTTGCTGAATTCTAAAAATACAAAAACCCCACACAAAATTAAAACAACCAAAACAACCAAAAAAAAAAAAAAAGAAAAACCAAACCAAAAAGACTCCTCTAAAAAACCCCACCAAAAATCAGAGGATAATAAGTTTTCCCACACATTACTGCCTATAAAGTTTTCATTGAAATGAAATGAAACAACCTGCCGCCAACTCATAACCCATCACGACCTGTCTGATCCCCTAGAAGGCACTTCCCATCAGCACCTCCAGGGGCAGAGAGGCTCTGATCACCAGCGTGAGTATTAGAGGAGCCTTGCCTCTTGCCAGGCAGAGAAGAGGAACAACTGGGTCTATTGGACTGTAAGGATTCGATGGCCTGGCACATCTGAACCACAGAGGTTTGAGGCACTGGTGGACATGGGGGTTCAATGCACGTTGATGCCATCAGAACATATTGGACCAGAATTGATCTCGATTGCTGGGGTGATGGGGGGCTCACAAGAATTGACTCCCGTGGAAGCTGAGATGAGCTTGACTGGGAATGAGTGGTAGAGACACCCCATTGCAACTGGCCCTGGAGCCCCATGTATTTTAGGAATTGATTACCTGAGGAATGGCTACTGCAAAGACCCAAGAGGGCACCGATGGACATTTGGGATTGGTGCCGTGGAGATAGACACGGTGGGGCAGTTGAGTGCACTGCCTGGTCTCTCAGAGAACATCTCTGCTGTGGGATGGCTGAAAGTAGAGGACCAGCAGGTCCCAACTGCGGTGTGGAGAGGGGAAAGGTTATTTAAACCCAGCGTGCTGCGGGCTCACTCTCTTTTCCCCCCATCCTGATGGAGAAAACACAGACACAAACTTTCCCACAGCCACTCCCCTGCAACAGACAGCAGCCATGTGATAGCTTTTCCAGCAGGGTGATCAGCACCCAATCCACCTCTTCCACATACCCAACTGGAGGAAAAGGACAGTTTTGAAACAATTCTTTGGGGTTTTTTCCCCTTTCCTTCTCCCCATCAGTTTGTTTTATTCCCTCTGCTTTATTATTATTGTTATCTCTTTTTTTTTTGTCCCTTCCTCTCTCCCCTCCCTCTATATCTTCTTGGTTAGGAGGGAGTGGGAAACCTTCATATATATATATATATATATATATGGTAGATAAATATTTTTTCCCTTCTTTCCCGAATCCATCCTGCCTAGCGTCTTATTTTAAATAATTTAAAAGACAAACAATAACTGTCTTCTATAAACGAAGGCACAGAGGATAATAAGTTTTCCCACTCATTACTGCCTATAAAGCTTTCATTGGAATTAGCGCAGTCCTGAGCTCTCAAAATTCTTTCTCTGGAATGGGAATTCCACTCACTAATGCAGCTATATATGCAGAGAGCATCTATTACAACATCTAATGGAATATGCCTCTGGTCCTAGGTCTGATAAAGAAATAAAGAACCTCTAAGGTAGTGATTTCTTGCAGGACATGGGTCCTACCTGCAGTCTCAAGGCTGAACTTGGCAAGAACTTTCCATAAAGAGAGTGAGCACTGTGGAGAAGGCCAGGCCCTCTGTGCAGAGGGCTCACAGGGTTAACCTGTACCAAGAGGGTGGCTCAGGAAGCAACAATATTTGATTGCTATCTGATTGATATCTTGTAGCTGACAGGAAATCAAATTCTTGCCTCAGTTATATTCCAAGCTGATGGATGGTTAACACCAAAGTAACATACAAACAGCACAGAAATGCCAGTCCTCTGAGGAGTCTCAGTCTAACAGGAATGTAAAATGAACTCCTTATTTTCAAAGTCTCACTTGGGGGCCCTGAAAAACTTTGCAGGCTGTGGTGCCCAAGCTTCCCTTGTTCTGGATTAGATTTGTGTTCACTTGCAAGATACATTCCCTTTCCTAGGCTGAATATGGACATGAGCAAACAGAATTGTCTATGTAACTATGCCATGAAACAGAGACATAAAACTGCTTTTCTCACCATGTTTCTGAGCTGTGTGGACTCAAAGTCACTGAAGAGGAGGATGTACTTTGGAGAAGATAAAGTAAACTGTTTTCTGCCAGTACAAGAGTAGCATCTCTTTGGGGACAATATCTTCAGGAGTGATTGAGTACCAATCACTTCATTGCCACAAATAGGCACAAAGAGCAAAACCCAGGCCTCAGTAAATTAAAAAGGTTGACAGCACAGAACTAATTTTGCATCTAGAAGCTGTTAAAAGGAAGAGAGAGAAAGAAGATGGGAAGGGAGAGATTGTGCATGGGATGAGACAAGCACAGTCCTTACTCTTATAGACAGGCAGTGTATATTTTATATTTTCAATATATTTTATATTTTCAGTATAACCACACTAGACACATAAACCCATTCATAATGTTCTATGACTATCACTAAGATTAAAAAAAATCTCCAGATGTTATTACAAAATCCCCTTAAAATCGTGTCAGAAGTCAGTTGCCAAAATACATATCCTTTGTATTCTTCTCAGCAAAGATATCTTTTGCCATAGCATCTTTCTCTGTGTGGGATACTAAGGCCAGGAGTCATACTGATGTCAAGTATACTTCCTTTCATGTATTAGCATGTATATATGTATACAGCAAGTATATACAGCACTAATTTTTTCAAGTGCTATTTCTATACCGTCGTTGGGGTTTTTTGACCTCAGAGAACAGAAGGAAAGAAACAAAAATAATTGTATCTATTGACGTAGATGATCTGATAGGACTATATTCACCTACTTTATCACATTATAATAAGCACTGAAAATTTAGTCTTTGAGTTTCTTCGTTCAGTGGGATGGTTACTACACTTCTAGCAGGAGAAGAGACATGGAGAAACAGGAGTCTGGGGAAACAAGTTGAAAACACAATCATTTCACTTTCTTTCTTTTTGCACAAGTTTCAGGTTTTGCCTAGACAATGAGAAACAGGTAAGACATTAGTATCCATCCTGCTAATAATGAAGTCATTTGAATAGTGAAGGAGATTTTATTCTCCCTAGAAAAAGTCAATTAAAAGTGGAAGGTTCTCATGCCTTACTTAATGCTTCATACAGACTTATTATTAATAAATAACTACAGAACTTGCCAGAGTATTTCTCTTAGATAAAAGGAGGGGTTAATGTTTTTAATGACAAGCTCTGTTTTCAATGGGAGCTAAATTTGAGTATTTGCAGGCACCATATTCTTTCTGAGCCTGATGTCTTTCTTAGAAAAGAAATTTGGATTAGGTTCCCTGGCTCAGATTCATTCTGCTTTTACAAAGGTGATATCAGGTCTGATTTAATAGAGCATGAGAGAACATATTAAAACTTTATTCATATTATTTTCCCCATTCTGAAGCCAATTTCACATTCATTTGCTAATTTGGAGATGGAAACTGCATATAAAAGGAAGGCCGGAGGCAACAATGAAGGCTGCAAATGTTTGCTGTTTCAGTAGTTACTGTTTTGATTTCTAAAATAGAGGGGAACTATCACTATTAACAAAGAGTGATAAAAAAATTGTGTGAATAAAGAAAAAACAATAAAATAACAGAGGAAGGGTCATTCTTTGAAAGGTAGGTCTTTGTACATACGCAAAGTAGAAAACCTTTACCAATATGGAATCCTGCAAATCTAACATCATAATCAGAAGCTGACTTTCCTGAAATGCTGTTTCTTACCAAGTAATACAGTCAAAACATAGTTAATTTTCCCCCATACAAATGGTCAGATTAAGAGAATGATACGTTTTGAAATATAGGAGGGCCAAACAACTCATTGTTTTCTCCATCTTCATATTCTTCACTGTGATATCAGATACCAAAAGTGGTAGCAGAGTTACTTCAGAATGGATTTCCTTTTCATTGAAATATGATAAAATATCCCATTGCATTCCACCAAAAATTTGAACAAACCATCCTCAAATAAATACATTTTTAAACTAAGGAAGTAACATAAAGCTTAAATAAAAGCTCATGTATTTTCAAACCCTTAAATATCTTCCCAGGTCTGAGCAAAGACTGATTTGAACAAATACTTTAAGACTGAAAATGGTCTCTATTAGTCCACTGTAGAATAGACTGCTATGATTTGTTTTCAGTGCTCATGTGGGATGCATTTGATTTGGAAAGGGGTCCCTCAAGCTGAAAGATATGTTTCCTGATGTCATGATACTGTTAATGTGCCATAAAAATGATTTAGCAGTTGAGATCAATGTACTGCATTCTAACAAGCCAATAAAATAGCCCCTACGGTATCCTATCCTTATTATAGGGTCCTATTTAGAAAATGGGAAAAAAAAATTGTTCATATATAAACCATTTGGATTCTGTATATAAGAAAGATATTTCAACAGGCTAGAAAAGATCAATATTATACCACAACCTTTATAGTTTTGAGTTAGACAGTAACACAGAGTTCTTGCAGTGTACATGAACACTGTATGTGAATATATGAGGTGTGAATAACTGGGTGCCACAACAAATTATTAAATTTTTATCTGCAGAAAGGTTAAAAAACTAGAGGAAACAGAAGAAGCCTATAAAGGCAAGAGTAAGGATAATTTCAGAATATTTGAGAGAAAAATTTCTGACAGGGTAGATTCATGAGAAAGAATTCAAAATACCCAGTGAAATGTTAATATATTAACATTTATGCCTTTATATTTATGCCTGTATATTAACATTAATGCCTTTCCTGAAAGATCTGATTTGCAAGATACGTATTTTTAAAGGCTTGTTTTAATAAAGGAAATGCTTAACATCTTTCTATTCAGTAACAGTCCTTCTCTGCCCACTCATGTTAGTTATTTTCAATGCTCCAGCATGTTGCTTATTAGAAGCTCACTTCTTCTCTCCAAAGAAATAAGGAACTTATTTCAGACACTGGAGCACATTCAGATACCAGAAATGGTCTCAGGTTTCAGAAACTTGCTGCTACACACTGAGGAGAAGATGGGATGTGATACCTTGCCTTTGCCTTTGTCATTGTTCCAAGCCCATGGTGATAGGTAACCTGCCAAGTATAACTTAGGTGTGAATTCAGTCACATATATGTAGGTACTCATCACTGGCATCCCTGGACAGGCTACTATTTCTTTGTTGCCTTCAGGTTTGAGATTTGATTTAGAAGCCAAACTAACAGAGAAGACTAAATGAAGCAATTCTGGATGTGTCTAACTTAGTCTCAAATGTATTTACTTAGCCAGTGTAGAAGAATTTACATTTTCTCAGCCCAGGTATCTGGGAAATGTTTTCAGGAAACTTAATTTTCAACCTATTAGCCTAAGCAACTGGCATTTCCTTGGAAACTGGAAATTATAAGGGCATCCAATATCTCCAAAAAATAATGTGAAAGGATGAAAAAATAACCATTGTAATAGTTAGCTTAAGGAAAATTAAAGGGTGGAAACTGGGGTATATAAAAACATGGTAAAAAAATTAACCTTAAAATGTGTAGAGGGTTTGCATGGCAAGGTTTTGGCAGGGGAGAGCAAGGACTACATGAGGAAGGAGCAGCATAAACAACACACAGAGAACTGACTGCCGCCCTCATTCCTCATTCCACTGGGCCATTAGTCCCCATTAGGGAGGGGGTAGAAAAATTTGAGAGTCAGCTTGAGCCTGCAACATGGGAAGGGTGGAGGAAAGGCTTTAAGATTAAGTCCTTATTTCTATTATCCAACTCTGATTTGATTGGTAATATAGTAAATTCATTTTTCCCAAGTAAAGCCTGTTTGGCCATGCTGGTGACTGGTGAGTGATTTCTCCTTGTCCTTATCTTGACCCAAGAGCCTTCCCTTGTATTTTCTCTCCCCTGTCCATCTGAGGAGAGGACTGATAGTGCAGGTTTGGTGGGCACCAGGTGTCCAGGTATAGTCAACTCCCCACAATATTTTTAGTGTATTCTTTGTTCTAATTTTTAATACAGGGTAGTTTATTTTTCCAAGAAAATACTGTTTCTAATATGGTTTCTAAAGGTGCCTACAGGATATTTATCTTTAAATGTGCATATGCATTGACAGAGTTTAGGAAAAAATAAAATATAAGGCTTTCATTTATCATTAATCTCTTCTACATGGGAGAAAAATTATAGGTTGACAACTAGAAAAAGATCACATTGATAATAGAATCCACCACATGTCCAATCATAATTCAGTCATATTTTCTGCAAAAAATATACTTATTCCTACGAAAAGCATGGTTGAAAAAAGGAAATACCATTTTCCTTAGAGTTACTAATCAAATCTCTCCAGCAAATGCATGTACATTTTTCAAAGAATTATTTCTTCACAGTTTTTCATTGGAACTGTATATGATAATATACTTTAATGTATTTTAATGTAATGTAGGTAATTTTACCCCTGAAGTTTTTCACTCCTTTTTTTTTCTCTGTCTGATAACTTTGAGTAACTCTAGAGGTGCCAGTCAGCCACCACCACCACCCAGACCCAACCAGATGAACTGAAACTGAGTTTTAAGTTCCTGGAACTTAATGTTTGCTGCGAGGCATACAGTGCATTATCCAGAAATTATCATAAAATCCTTGAATATGCCGAGTTGGAAAGGACCCATCAGGACCACAGAGTTCAACTCCTGGCTCTGCATAGGACACCCCAAGGATCCAATGATGTGCCTGAAAGCATTGTCCAAATGCTTCTTGAGCTCTGTCAGGCTTGGTGCTGTTACCACAGCCCTGGGGAGCCTGTTCCAGTGCCCAGCCACCCTCTGGGGGAAGAACATTTTCCTGATATCCAGCATAAACCTCTCCTGACTCAGCTTCATTCCATTCCCTCGAGTCTTGTCATGAGTCTTGTCACCTCTTGAGGAGATCAGTGCCTGATCCTCCACTTCCCCTTGTGAAGATGTTGTAGATTGAGGTAAGGTCTCCCTTCGGTCTTCTCTTCTCCAGGCTGAACAGACCAAGTGTCCTCAATAGCTGTGAGTTCCCCGTTTTGCTGTGGACAGCTCCCTCACCAGACTGGTGTAGGGTGGAAACAGTTAGGATGGGCAGCAGCAGCAGCAAACAGGGCATTGGAAGGTTGTTGTCAAGCACAGAATGGTGGTGCCCCTCTAGCAAACTCCCCGTTGGGATGGGCTGGCCTCCAAAGTAATGCCCCCCACGGGAAATAACACAGGACTGAAGCTCTAACCAAGGCGCTGGGAGTAATTAGCATTACCTGGGGTACATGACTGGTCAGTGAACAAACCAGGCAGCCTCTTGGTGCTGCCTGTGCACAAGTGCTTACAGAGGGGTCTGGGCAGTGCCCTTGTGCCTTTTTAGGGTTCACACAAACAGAGAGAGGACTGAAAAGAAAGCAGCTCTGTCAGCACCTGTCCTAGATTTATGCATTATCAGTGATTACAGCTGATCTGAATTGTGCAAGGAAGTGTGTGCTATACACTTCTGTTTTCCCCTGGAAACTTCTTTTACTAAAGAATATTTTTCAGCCTCTTTCAAATCAACATGCAGTGAGTACTTACAACCTGTGAGGAGTCAAGAGCCTCCCCTAGATCCCTTTTGAAAATGAAAATCAAAAGCTATTGAAAACTGAATCAAATTTTAAGAAATCTGTATTCCTAGAAAGATTCCATTAGTTTCCTCCAATTGCTCCCCCACTGCCACACTGCAGAACGGAAACATGGAAAAGTCATTGTCGTTGCCCTCTGAAGGGCTCCTATTTCTTTGGCTCCCACAAGATTACTTGTAGAAAGAATATACCAGAACTGTAATACAATAAGCCATAATGTGAAACAACTGTAAGCACTTGAAGACTTTTAATACAGATGACACACTGGTCTTTTAAAGAATGAAACCATAATTTATAGAAGAAGCTGTCAGATACACAGGACCTAAATGGCATTTGAGCACACAGCTTGCTTACTTACTTGTAGGGATATCAATCAATTTATTAAGAATTAATCTGCACCCCAGTGTTCTCCTAAAACTGCCTAATGTTTTGGCAAGCTACTTGAAAGGGTTCAGTAAGAATTTATAAGGGCAGCTTGGAAACTTTTTTTTTTTTTCCTGGCTCAACAAAGGGGATACTGTTTCCCCTCTGAACATATCTCTGTTATAGTTTAACACAGTAATGGATAAGTTTGCCAAAAATCACAGTTTTTAATGGCCTTCAGTGAAACAGTAGATTTGTCTTTGCCTTCATACTGTGTCCTGCATTTATGCTGTTAGAATTGCTCTTAATCTGCCTGGAAGTATCACATGCTCTTGGCCTCGAGAATACAAACTTGTGCACACACTAAAGAATACAGTTTGTAGAGTAACCACATTTTTCCATACGTGCAGAAGAGTAAGCAGGACTGAAACTCAAGGATATAATTTCGAGTATTTTCCAGCACTTGACATAAAAATGGCAAGGAGGCCTGGGCAAGTTTAAAATGTGGTATTCATACCGCCTTCATAAAATGTGCTAAAATGGCTTGAATTACGTCACTTGAGCAACACATCCAACCTACCGATATTTTTGAACTCTGAGAACACCGAATGCTCAGCACTGACCAGATACAGAATGTGTGAGGCTGAACACCCAAAATCATCTCCTGGGTATCTCAAGCCATTAGTAAACAATGCATGCTTTTGACTACAGCAGAAAGTCGTATCATGCAAGTTGGGCAAAGTTATTGCAACTTTCTCTTTTTCAAACATAGCACTTTGTCAAAAGCAGTCAATGAAACATCAAAGTGGACTGTGGAAAACATGAACCCTTACTTGTTTGACCTGAAGTTCAAGGCAAAAATAAACAGATAATGGTTATCAATGGTCTGTCAGCTCTCGGGAACTTTTTCTTTTCAGGGTTAATGGATATGTGTGCACAAACACATCTCCATTTTACAGTACTACAGGAATAGACTTAATAGAAAGAATGGATTTTGGACTCCACTTATGATAAAGCTCTTTAGTATGGAACATGAATTTTCTCTGCATTTTGTGACAATCTCAGAGGGAAAGGATCTTGGCCATTTGCTCAACCAGCTTCGTTGTTTTTCACTCCAGGGGCAATGTCCTCTAAGACATCAAATGGAAGTGGTGGACTTCCATATCTAAAAAATCCTCTCTTTCCTCCTAGAATTCATCACCCAAGTGGGTAGTCTCCACTGCCTCCAGAAGGACTATTTACTAATCTGGGGACTTATACTTTGCAGCAGGATTTTAAGGACCATGACAGAAACTTCTGAAGAGGAGGATTGCTTTATATCCATGATTATCTCTTTAAAAAATGGAACAGCTTTTAACTTTATCCATTTAAATCCTACAGCTGCCATTTTACTTATATAAGTATTACATTTACTGTGTTTTAATGCTAAACAAAGAAAATGCCCTTCAAAATTACTGGTATTTATGGAAGAAAAATTGACTGAAAGGTTCCATAATACTGGACAGATATGACTGACCCACTGTAAAACAAATCTTCCACTGTTTCTGACTAATAAATATAAGGTCATAAAATCTGTTAAATCCTACATAACAACAGTTTTATCTGAATGTCCCCAAAATAAGAATTGCTTTTTTTTTTTTTGACAGTGTGCTTCAACCAACACATTTGTTGTGAAACAGCTCTTATTATAGCGTCTTCTAAATTCAAGAGCAAGCAAAGGATTTTAAAGGTGAAACTGTGCCCTTGAAGCAAAGTGCACACTCTGTATTCCCTATTTCTTCTACCTTATTAATTCAGAACTTTGCATGAACAAAGTGGCAGTAATTAGCCTTGACATGGACCAGCGCCAGGCTTTTCTATCAAGTTTCTTTCCTGTTTATGTTTGAATTACTCTGGGGCTGCCTCTGAGCCCTTTGGTCTCAACAAATGTGGTTTTTTCCCTTACTCTCATGGTACAAAGAATGTAATCTTAGTTGACTGGAGTCTGCTGAACATCATATTATTTCCTTTACTCAGTTAAAGATTCACAAGCTGGAGTGGGGAAAAACGCTTCCGCTGAACACAGGCTGTAACAGTAAGGGGATATGCCCTCCAGAGGAGAGTTGCTTTGTCTTAAAATCCTTTTGCTCTGCATTGCTTTAAGATTTTGTTTAAAAGAATCCATCTAGATCCAGGTTGGATAATGATGCTTCCAGGCAGTGGTCCTTCCCCTGCAAATTTGTCACATAAGGGCCGTATAATCCTGCGTGAGAACCACAGTCCACCTGGTTTACTGTCTTATTTCCAACTCCTGCCATATGCTTCTGACGAGACATGGGTTGGTCTTAAGAGAGCTTTGCTTTTATTACTATAATCAAAGGCAGTTATGATTAGACATTTAATTAAAAAAACCCAACAGGCTGGGCACAGAACATTTGATTCAGGAAGAATATGGTGTTAGTTTAGTAAAGTAAGTTATTAACTTTTGTATCTGAAACAAGTCAATGCCTGTTTGAGATGTTATTTGGTTTCACTCAATGATCAAAACTTGTGATCATAATGTAAAGAAAAACACAAGGAAATGAAAAATGAAGTACCTTTTCTAGGTATCTATGTACGTCAAGGTAAGTGTCATACTCAAAGGTTACAAGGAGTCCTTCCCTAGAAAAGGAACTCAAAATACCCATAGGGATTATGGTAACAATAACTGGAAACACTTTAGTAAACAAGATTTGTCATTTCTTAGCTTCCTTCTAAACATAAGCCCCAAAGAGAATTCTGAAATTCAAGCTCTCCCTTCTTCATTTTAGCACTGGGCATTTTGAACCTATAAAGGTATTTATTTTTCCAAGAACACAGACCTACCAAGTTATCAGAATAAGCACTTAATGCATGAAAAATTCAAATATCACATTTTTCACAAGACAGAATTTGATTAAGCTTTTAAAAGTGTTTCTGAACTTTATAATGATGGCTAGTTATCCTGACGTATTTTTAGTGTCACCAAACCCCTGACTCTTCTTGAAATGTCATCCAGAACTATTTATTCATGTTTTTCAGGATTTGGCTTGCCCAGGTCATGATGTCTAACTTTGGAAGCACTTTCTTAATACTAAATAAATAAAATTGGAGGCTGGCCTAAAAATCAAAACAAAAAGTTAAACCATGGAGAAAGGAATTATCTGTATAATATTGTTTCAATAACTCTTTATCCTCATTAGTTTGCAACTACATCTAAATCTCAATAAAGTCTCCTGAAACATGACACCAATATGAGCATATATTTATACCTAAGAGATGTTTTAGTCCATTTTCAAGCACTTGGTGTGCTTGAAGTTGGAGCAGTGGTCTCATTTTGATTTTATTCCTGAGGTAGTCGACTGAAATTTAGTTGTGGGACACAGAAAGGGCAGAGTCGAGACATCCTGCAACTCGTCTGGTTACATATGTTCCTAAACATGTTTTGATTGGATGACCTAATTGAGGATTGAACTAAAGTCCCCTGGCTTCTGTCTCAGTACTATCATAGGTGACTTAATGGGTCAACAGCACGGTCTGAACTGTCTATTCCCCGAGCAGACATAATTTTTCTCTGTCTAATTCCTCCAGCCTGCAGCTATTTACATAGGGTCCTATAGATTTTTTTGGGTATGAACTCTAAAACTGTCCCTCAGCTATCGTTCTGTTTGTAAGGTTCACTGATCTCAAAGCTATTCAATAGGAAGGCTATTCTGGAGAACATTATGTGTAGCATTTTCTATCCATACAAATGCATGCAATGCACAGACATATTCAGCGTCAGGAAAAACGTATTTGTGTATTTTTCCAGCCATACGGGAAACCATTTTGCATTTCAGATAACTGGTTAAGGATAACTGAACTCTAAAGATGAATATCAAATCACAGATTGGGAAGGTTAAAATAATAATAAAGAAACATAATAAAAAATTATCTTTCCAAACTGAAACATCCAGAGGCCAGGTCTTCCCATTACCAAGATACAATTGTCAGACTTTGTAACAACAGATTCAAGACAAAATGAGCCTGATGATTACACATTCATTATTATTATTATTCTCTATTATTATTTTAAACATTATATTGTATTGTGTTCATAATGGAAAATAATGTGCCAAGGGAATGGAGCATGCCTGAAACTCATTAGAAATTAAATATATAGAATGAGAATGTGAGAGATAAGATTGCTTTTCTGCCTGCCAGGATAAATGGAATGGTGTATGACAGGGATGGAATAATGGGATGCTCACAGCTCAGTCTGTGTATGAACATCTCCACTACCTGCCAAGGAAGTTTAACCTCATACACAAGCACATACTCACACCAAGAAAGCAATTGCAAAACTGAGAAAGGGGAGTTGACTAGAATTTAAATTTTGACTTGGAAAAGATGGCAAATCTCTGTACTAGTTTTTTTGGATCTTGGCATAAATCCCATCAGAGGTTCTAATTAAAAATGGATTTGATGGTCTCAGCTTAGTCTTTAATTGATGGCAGTTCGCACTACAAAACACATAAGAATTCATTAAAGTCCTGCTCATCTGGCAATTTCTGCTCGGAGGGAGAAAGTGGAGGTAACTAAAGTAGATTTGAGCAACTATCTTGTATTTCAGTCAGGGTGGACCTTTCTGGGGTCATCAACAGAGCCCAAGGGATCAATAACCAAAGCACTGCTCTAGAATTACTCAAATATAGATTACCAAATGTCCTTACCAGTCATTTATTTTAAGACTCAAAGCATGGACATAGAAATTATTACATGTTTCAAGAAGAAACCTGCACAGTATTTCTTGGCCTCAATTTTAAATCTTCTTGTCAAAATCCAAGTAATTTCAAAGAGAATTTTCTGCTTACACTTTGCTTTAAAAATTACTCAAATCCACATGAAATATAACTTTTTTTCATCCAAAAAGGTCATTTGGTGCTTTGCATCGAGAGGTCACTGGCTTTAAATAGGCAATAAATAGTAAAATATTAATGTCATACTAAATATGCTGATGAGACAAAGTAATTACAAGTTCTTCTAATGCCAGTCAGTGGACAGACTTTGTAACTAGCATATAGTGAAATGTAGAGTTCATCACTTGGTGAAAACCAAACCAATCCTTATATTTTGGGTTCTTTTCCTGACCTAATCAGCTCCTTGGCCAGTCTCTTAATGTAAGTTTCCTGGAATGAATGAGGCTCAAATAACCTGCTATGCACTGAAATTTTGGGCTGTTTGTGCAAAGTGGCGTATTCCTTCTTCACAGAGTATTGCCAGTGCTAATAACTTGTGTACTCTCTTACTAGCAATGATTTTGGATGGAACAGAAAGAGAACTGCTGGATGGAGTCCTCTGCCTTATCTTCACAGACCCATAGCATGCATTTGCTTTTCTTTTGAGGGAATCTTATCTAATCTTCCTGGAGAAGCAGCGAGAATGGCGTCATTGGCCTCAGTGGCCTCAAAATAACAGACTAAAAGTCCAAGGTTTAAGTTTAGTTGCCAGTTTAGATGCAGATTACATACAGGTCTCCACTGCAGTTGCCTGAGCTTTTTTTTTTACCCTTTCCTTTTTTTTTCTTATGGCCTAATGAGTCTTGTCTATAAAGAAATCCACATTCCAGAAAGGGAAACAACACAACAAATACAACATAGTCTGAACGTGAGTAATTCTGACGAGATACAAAGTATGAAGATGAAAAATCTTGAGCATAACACCAAATCTGCTACCCATGCACAAAAATGACAAATTATAGCCAATAGTTTTGGCTGAACTAATTGAGCCTTTGTAACACCCCTCTGATATATTATTTTAACTCTACAGTGACGTGACTTCCTGTCGTGTTTCTGAAGGCCCAGATGGCCCTGGGATGGGTTTTAAGAAGCATATACATCCCTCATCCCTCTTGATTCCTAGCCAACTGCCAGAACTCGTGTGCTGAAATACCACCAAAAATCCAGGATATTCATTCAGACATTTCACTTGCTCAAAAGGAAAGAAGCCTTTATTTTGTGCTGGGTGCAGTTTTTCTGCTTGGTGAGCGGTGCTACCTGCAGGATATCAGTTTTCCAGCAACAGCACTCACTTCCTGATAGCTTCTGGACACAGTTCAAGCTTTAGGCAAGGTTTTCCTACCGCTCCAATCACACATTGCAAGAGGAAAATTGAAGAGGAATATTCCTGATGCTAAAATCATTTTTCCTTTGTAGTCAAATTAACTCTATGACCTCAGAGCTTTAAAAATCACTTTTCTGAGACTCTTTCTTACATTAAAAAGAATGGATAGGTAATCATCAACAAAATAGGCTTTTGTGAGAAAATATTGCTTTTAGGATTTTCAACTTTCTGAGCCCCCCCCTCAGTTTCAATTGATGAAACAGTTCTGTTACTGGAGGTGACATTCACCTCAGAGTTGTGTTATTCTCTCCTTAGGCAACAAATTCTTTATGTTGTTTTAAACAGGGCATTCTAAAATACAAAGTTTAAAGCAAAAATTAATCCCTTATTGTATAGATCCTGCACTGTATGAAAAGATAAGAAAGGAGAAGGGTCCAGGGTGACCTTATTGTGGACTTTCATTACCTAAAGGTGGCCCATAAGAAAGACGGGGACAAACATTTTTGTAGGACCTGTTGTGATAGGAAAAGAGGTCAAGGTTTTAAATTAAAGATTGCAAATTTAGGCTAGACATAAGGAAGAAATTTTCTATGATAAGGCGGTGAGACACTGGAATGGGTTGCCCAAAGAGGTGATGGATGCCCCATTCCAAAGTCAGGTTGGACAGGGCTCTGAGTAACCTGATGTAGTTGAAGATGCTACTGCTCATTGCTGGGGGTTTGGACTACACAGCCTTTAAAAAGTCCCTTCCAACTCAAAGCTTGTCCTCTCAATGTATATGTATCAGTCAGATCAACATTTGCAAATTGCATGCATTTTGGGGGATAAATTGTCCCTATACAGTATATGCCTTATAAAAATGGCTTGGCATTTTCAAGCCATGATTGTCTAACACTTGTGTTAAAATAAAAATAATATCTCAGTGCATTTGGACCACAAACGATCTGACCAGAATGTCATTTAGAGGGAAATAATAATGAAACATAAAATGAAGAAACATTTCCTGTTGCATTATCCCACCACCCTGGAGCAATACAGAGTCTATTTCCCACTGTCTCCTGATCTCCAACTAGTCCATTTTTTTACAGCATTAACTGTCCAACTTGCATGTTTTTTCAGTTCATGTTTTTCTTTTAAACCACTCATTCTTTACTTACTAGTCACCAATGACTACTTTTGCCCCAGCTTCTATATACATATCACTCCTCACTCTTATTTATTCCACAGACTACAAGTACATATTTCTATGTCACTTCCTTGCCACACAAATGGATCTTCATCCCTGAGGGACTACTGTCCACATTCTGTTTTTTAATAATATTGGACTACTTTACTGGTTTCACAGCACACCAGGATTTTTACTTCTGCAGACGAAAAAGAAAGGCACATGGTGAGATTGAATAACTTTGACAGTGTCCCAAAATAAAATTAAAGAGTAGCTGGATTGTCAGGCAGAGATTCTGTGTTCCAGCTCAGTGACTTATCTAAAGACAACTGTTCTCAAACATATTTTTTAAAAGAAATTGAAAAATTTCACCCATTTTTAATAATTTAAAACTTAAAATTATTTTAAAGTTTCACGAAGTGCAGTTTTCCTTTTTCAGTTGAGTACAGTGAAATTCCTTACCCTGAAAAATCTGAATTAAACACAATTCTATGACTCTCATTGCCACAGTATTCATTCTGAGCAGAGTTAAAAGTAAGCTTTGATTTTCATATGCTGAGCAAAAGCATCCAGTCAAACAACACCTCCCAATGTAAAAATCATCTAATACTGAAATTTGAGCCATAATCCAACCTGCACCAGCCACATACAAAGCATGAACTGTACGAACTTGTGTCTACACTGCACACAGTGTCTAAATTTCTCAGGCAGAGCTATGGCTATTCCACGTTCAAAATTAGAATAACCCCTCCTATATAACCATCACTTGAATAAAAGCATTAATTTAAGCAGTAAGGGTGTCAAAGCTAAAGAAACCCTCCTGGCTTTATTCCCAGTGCTTTATGTCTGCAAGGAGGGGGGGAAAGCTAAAAGGTTTTGGTTTGAGAGGGATTTTTTTTTCTTTTGGGGATAGGAAGACCATTTGTAGCATATGTCCTACATCTGGCAGTAGCACACTGATAAACACGTGTAGCAGCAGGAACCCAATTATCCCTGTTGCCCTTTTTAGAATTACTCTGAGTTGTGTTCTTCGAGGCAGCGGAAATAACACATGAAGGCAAAAGGCACTGGTTTAAAGTTTCCACAGCACATTGCCTGGCACAAATCCATGAATTACATGCAGTAACACTCTTCCAGTGAATCTTTTGCGACTGCAAGGGTGGTAGGACCTGCATCACATTTCAGCTGCATACTTTACAAACATTGCATGCAATTATCAGTGCAGAGAAAGGCCACTAATGCGTAAAGAAAGTAATGGTGACTATTTTGAAACAAACTTCTAATTTACTGACACACCCGCCCCTCATTTAGTCTGAAAGACCTTTCTCATTTTTATTCTCATTTTAGGTCCTTTTTCCTTTTTAGGTCCTAGATCTCCCCTTCTCTTCAATCCCTGATCATGGGGTGTCCTCACTGCTTTGTGCCACGGATGAGCCACACCAGCATGCCCAGAAATCCAGAGCAGAGGACAGACGGAAGCTCTGAGGACTTTGTGTTTCCTATTCTCATGTCTATATTTGTAAGACAGAATAAACAATAGCCTGTGAGTATTACAGAGACTCTCCTTCTATGCTGGATGATTTGGAAAAAAAATAAATATAAAATACAGAGAAATACAAAATTGCAGTAATTTGATTAAATTGTACTCATGAATGAATTGTACTTCTGCACATTTTCATCAAAACCATTTTTGAAGACTTCTCTCATTCAAAATGATTAATTTATTGAGGTTATTTTCCAGATATATTGGCAGGCTCATATCTATTTCTCTTACTAGTAATAATTCAAAACAATAAAACTCCATATTCCAGACAGTTACAGTACAATCAAGAACTGCCTTTTCAGTGTAACAAGTATTTTTCTCTGTGCCATTGCCCTCCGTTTTGGATTGAGCTATGATAAGCCAGAACTATGTTGCTATTTAAAAAGGAAACATTCTCCCTAATGAGTCTCTTATTATGAAAACAGTTAGATTATTTTTACAGATGTATGTCTATATTTACTATTTACCTTCCTGCTCAGATGACTGAATTGTGTGAGCAGCATTAAAATTTTCCTCAGAGTTAAACTGGTGTAAATCTCAAGTTAACACATTGACTCTTTTGTCAGCATTTTAACAGATTTTCTTCAGCATTAAAAAAAAAAAAAAGAAATCCAAGGAAGTTACCACTTAGAACAGCTTTTTACTGGCTGCTTCTATGTGACCTGTCGATAAATTAGTGAAGATGAGAACTATTTCGAGCTATGGAGCAAAAAATATACTAACTGTCTTTGTCATTCTTTGCTCTGATCATCTTCTCGTATTTCTCCACTTTGGAAGGCCATTTATGTTTGCTGTCAGGGGTGTTTGGGACCAACGGAAGAATTTCTCCACATAAGGTCATGACGGAATGATCCAGGCTGTTTAGGAATGTGGTTTGAAAAGATAAAGTGACTCAGTGTTTGCTCTGGTTAGCCTGGAAGAATGATTCTTAAATGATGTATACATACGTATTTTATCATCACTGCAGCCACAATGGACTCCCTGGACAAAGGGAGACTTGCATGTCCTGGTTTTCACACTGGAGTTCCATACCTGGGTAATTTATAGTCCCATTTAAACCTGTCCTCTTTCAGTTTAAAACCATTGCCCCTTGTCCTGTCATTACCTGCCTGTATAAAAAGTCTCTCTCTCCTTCTTATAAGCCCCCTTTAGGTACTGAAAAGCCACGATTAAGTCCCTCCAAATCTTTCTTTTCTCCATGCTGAACAAACCCAGGGACGACAGATCTTATCACAGAAAATCACAGCTCTTATCTCATTTTTCACTCCTATTTCCTCCATTATTTAACTTGCCAATGGAGACAGAAATTTCATAATTCCTTTAAATGCACTTGACTTGCATATTCTGTATGTTCACAAAAGTTTAGACCACCGTCACAAAGGATGGAAGCGAAAAACATCAACTCTACTGGATTAGGGAAAGGAATAATATTTAAATGAAATTAGACAGAGATCTCAGGCGCAGAGAACATAAATATTTAATTTGGAATTCCACCAGGACACCAGGGCTAGCACCTTTAACTTGACACATGCAAGACTTTTAAATGACCACAAATTTTATGAGGCCCTCAGATTTCACCTCCCCTTTAAAGGATTGACTCCCTGGTGGAAAAATATGGTGAGAAGCTGATTCTTTATTAGTTCAGGTGGGAATTTGGCCTCTGGTTCTTATTTCATTAATCTAAGAGAATCATAACACTCATGCATTGAATTAGGTGGTAAACAAAATATGTTCCTGAAGTTTTTACTGGGAATTCGTTGCAAGAGGCAATTAAGCCAAACACATCTTACCTATGAAGTGAATTCAAAGGGAAATGACCCAAATCTAACAGAGGTTTATTGACTTCTGCAGGAAAAACAAAAATATTCTGGTTTAAATAGTCTGCTTTATTTTTTTTAACTCTCCTCTAGAACTTAAAAAAAATCACAAAAAACTTCAAAGGGAAGAGAGTTTGAATACAGTAAGCATCCTGTCTCAAGTCTTGACTTACTAATTAGATATTTTTTAGAGAGATGCTGTCTCTTTTTTTCTCTTTTTGTAATTTTTTTTAATTGGGTGAGAATATAGCAATTACTACTAGAAGTCAGAATAAATCCAGTAGGTGCTAAAAATTCTCCCAGAGAGACCTTTAACATTGTAGCACCTTATCAATTTAAGAACAGATTTAGACAGATAATTTGCAAGTCTTGCCTGACCAACTCGAGTACTCTACAAAGAAAACTAACAAAGAGACATCATTTTTTGACCAGTAGAGCAACATCTGCCAAAGAAGTTTTGCAGGCTCTAATACAAGAATTTTATGTGTGTTCAGTATCTCATTTGTACAGTGAAATGAGGCAAGAAGTAAAAGGTACACAATTAAGTGGTTTTAGAAAGAAATTCACATTTTTCTCATTAAAGCTGCTTGGGAATATATCTACCAATTAAGTGACCTTTTTGAGTATTGTGAAAAGTTTAATATTGGAAAAATTGAGCTTTAAGGATTTCAAAAATCAGGAATGGTAAGGTTTACATGTGTGAACATCCAGACTATACAATTAACTAATAAACCGACATCCTCCTCTGTTTAGTGCACAGATTAAAACTTGGAGCCAAGTTTTTCCCAACAACATGAGAAAAAGTAATTTTTCCAGGAGGCACAACCATATAATGATTTACAGACTATAAAAAGCGTGATGTCATTTGGAACACTCAACTCTACCCCAGAAAATGCGACTGGTCCGGTACGTGGCGATAGCCGCAAAAGCAAGCTCTGGTTAATTTAACACGTAGTTTTTCTACAAGATGATGCCACCGGGATGACACTGGAACCAATGATCTGAACCTCATTTGCATCCATTCCTAATTCTCCAGCAGCAGTTTTTGTGTACCATGGTGCCAGAACACCCTAAGAGACAGACCTTGATCCAGCACAAGGCTCAGGAGAAGTTTTCTGTCGCTGAACCAGACTTGGACAGTACCAAAATCAGGCCAGAAATTTGCTCTGTTTATTTCTACTTCCTCTATTCTTGCCCCACATTTTTCTGATCTGTTTCATTTTTCTCTGTGCTTGAATTCAGAAGATGGATTTTAGAGGCTGCAAAAGGTGATCACTAGAGTCAATGGATTAAAGCAATGATGAAGAACTCAACAATATACAGCACGTGTATTTCAACACAATATTTCTTTGTTCTGTAACAATATGAGTAATTAAATATTTCATTACCTCTTGATAGATCGATTGAATAAACAAAATACTGAGAAGAGGTTTAGAAAACCAGCCAGAAAAGAGAGGTGACCAGTGTCTGGTGAACATGTAAAAACAGTAGATACTGGGAAACATAGGGTGAGAAAATACCACAGCAGGAAACAAGTTCCAGTAGCCCAATTTCAAAAGCATCATATATTTAATGGTTACATGTACATTGTCATTAGAATACAATGACTGGCTTCCTTGGCATAGAAATCTGAGTTAGACGCAGCAAGTCAAATTCAGCAACAAAAGTCACTAACAAATGAGGCAAGAATTTTATTCTCTATGTGCAGAATAGGTGGCCAAACAGGGTCAGCCTCTCTCTATAATCCTCCTTAAAACACGATGCAAATTAAGCAGATATTTTCCTAATTCCTACGTAGCATACCTGATTCTTAAAATGAGACTTCAGCTCTTGGGGAAGTTGATGGCATATAATTTCCTCTCATTTAGACAGATTGCTGGAGAAGCATGCTAGCAATAAAGATAAGCTTTATTTATCATAATTATAGTGACTTGTTCTTTTAATTAATTTTCCAATTCACACTAATGTTTACATATTAAACAATTTACATTACTGCTTAGTGGAAGTAATATTGATATTACTCTTATTTAAAAAAAAAAAAAAAGTGTCTCTATTTAGGGTATAAACATATAAAATTGTGTAGCACAATTTAGGAAATCTGCTTTGTGTACCATGGCAGAAATTAGCTCATCAAATATGTTTTATCTGGTAAAGACTAAAGGCCATTAGAAGCATCATGTCTCTTTCCCATCAATTTATCAAATTGTTGTCTGACTGGCAATTCCTGATTACACACTATCTTCCTCATGCATTTTCTCACACTTCAGTACCCGGCTCTGTCAGAAAACAACGGCATCTTTAAATTAACATCCATCCATCTTTAAATTACTTCCATTCATAACTCCTTTAAGCTAGAGCCAAATTAAATTCCAAGGAGCCTGGAAGGGGAAGAGCTTATAAAGACAGTGAGGATTAATGTTGTTTAAATGCACATTTTCTTGCTATCTAAAACCTCCTTGCCAATCTTGCTTAGATGTTTACTGTTGTTCTGCCAAGTTGCTGACAATTGTGACTTTTAAATTGATTTCATTGTTAGAACAGTCAGATGAATGAAAATTAAATTTAGTTACTATATAATCAGCATAACTATCAGAAATAATGATGTCTGGTTTCCCTCAGCATATACTTCGTAGCTTGCCTCAATTTATGGTTTTTCAGGCAGGAGGGGAATTTAATTCAGTCCATTCAGAAAGCAACACAACGTTTAGCACTGGGTGACATGAAGGGATCTAAAATGTTTGAAAAAATCAAGGTTTTTTAGCCCTGGATTCAATCCTTGTTCATGGAGGAAAAGTATCAGAGAAAGCACCCTGAAAGTTCTGGGCAGCAGCTGTGGGTTGAGCTGGCCCATGGACTGGACAGTGGTTTTCCCTTCATTGGACAATCCAGCCTCTTTTGGTTCTTGGAGGGGTTTTTGGTGGGGTTTTTTTTGGTTTTGTGAGTTGGCTGTCTCTTCTCTGTCCAAAATACAGGCTGCCAATGCACTGCTGCCTATCTTAGTAACACCCAGAAACAAATTGAATACAAACTCAAACCTCACTTGTGGTTCATATGTGTCTTTTGCTCTCTCTGTGCAGTGACTGTAAACATGTGTAGTCAATTTTTAGAAATATTTTTCTACTGTTTAGGGATATCTTCCAAGTAACATCCCTCTGACTCTGTTAAACCCATGAACCATGCCAAAATTCACTTTGATATTGATCACTTCCTCTGCTTTGTGATACAAGTCTTCACAATTTAAATAGCTTTAAATAGGCTTCACTGCTATTGTGTCCTTTCCAAGTCTCTCCTACTCTTGGCTTTTGCAAGATGTATTTATACTTCCTGTTCTACCTGCCCACAAACCAAAATTGCTCCTTAGGAAAATGGTTTGAAAAATTGAAAATTGTCATCAATTTTAGTGAGACTGAGATATCATCACAGATTTTTTTAGTATGAAAGTCGTGGTAAAGACACCTGTCTGTAATAAATCCAGCCTAACAGAGATGAATCTTGACACCTTCGAAGTCTTGTACTTAAGTATTTTATTTGACTCAGAGAGCAGAGATTTATAAATATATATATATATAAATTTGTGTGTATGCACACATATATACTAGAGACAGCTCTTCCCTCTAGGTCTCCTTTATCCAAACAACTGCACTGCCAGTGTGGTCTCTGTTTTCTCTTTACTCTGAGAAAATCCACTGTGCTATTATTGCACATCCAAAATCAAATGACTCAGATGTCTTTAATTTCTCCTCCTATGCAAAATAGAATACATTTCAGTAATGAGTATTACTCAGTTTTTGCTGGCAAATTAACAAACAAGTACTGCTGCAAAGAGGCTTTTAATGTTGTTTAAAGAGGGTAACATTCTCCAGGTTTAAATTTTCTCTATTTCAGCATAATGGCAGGAAAACAATCCCTCAAAAATGCAGAATGCTAATTTTATCATGAGACATATCAAATAGCAGCGACAAGCCACTGTTTTCTTATATCAACCCCCTCAAAGAAGAAAGAATAAGTACTCCTTCTTTTAGAAGGGCAAATCTCCTATTGTGAAAAATGTGTTTTTTTGTTCCTACCACAAATGAAAACTTTTATGTTTTTCATTTTTGTCTGTCACTTACAGCACTTTAATTATGTGATAACAATCACATGCTGCTTGTAGAGTATAGAAAACATTGAGGCTATTTCCAGTAGGTGAAAATAACATATTTTATTCAACCACTTTGAGGCCCTTGGGGTGTCAGGCACAAAAAATAATGTTCTGTGTTAGCACCTGTGTGAGAGGAAGAACAAAGTATAATGGAGTATTAGATCAAACATTATTTAACTAATTTTGCATCAGTGTGTACCTTGTTTGAAAAGTAATAGTACCAGCACCACGTGCTATTCGGAATTTAAAGAAAGAATACATATTTGTATGGAGCATGCCAGCATCATAATCAATGACACCTTTTATTTAAACAGTGCTCATTCACTCCTGAAACACCTTGGGCTGTCAAAGTCTCCTGCTCTAAAATAAAATCAAGTCTCGTGCTTTCCAAGAGGAAGAAGAGAAGAACAACCAGACCCAGTTCCTTTGTTCCTAACCAGCCTTGGTTGCTAATCAATTTTTCTCGGCCTCCAAATCTGTAATTATGGTGTCGCTTTCAGACTGCAATAGAATACCAGGTTTACACGGCACACGGAGAGATAAACAAGTACTCACTGCAATTTGAAAGGTTTTGACCTTTAAAAGCTGTTAATCTACACGTGAATTATAATTAATCAATTAAAAGAGATTCAGTCTAGTACCAACATAATTAGATACAATTTTACTGCTGAGTAAGCCATGACAACCCCATACAAATGAAGACAGAGTCCACTGCTCCCTTACATTTTCAAATATCCCAGCTCGGCAGTTTTAGCAAAACTATGTGGGTTTCCCAAATGGGACTTGGATGGTTTTGGAAAACAGAAGTGTTGAGTGGTCAGACTGTGTTCCAAGTTCAATTATATGGAATAGTGCCTGGAAAACTGTTCTCGTTTCAGCCTACATAATGTCTTCAAAGATTTCCCTGAGAAAGAAGGGAAGGAGAAAGATGTGATCCAAGGCACTGCAGAAGTGGAAAGAAGTGATTACTGATGACTGTTTTCTGGCATCTTCGAGGCCAAATTCAGGGATAAGACAGTAAACAAACCCCACATAATGTGTGTTGTATTTAACCACCAGAGCTAATAGCCCCCAGCCTAAACCCAAGGGGAATCCTCAGTGATTAGAGACACCTGCAGGTTAATAATTGGAGGCATCTAAGCACAGAGGCAATTAATGCAGGAAAACTCTCCTGAGGTTGGAAAGACAGCACTGTTTAAATAAATAAATAAATGAATATGTATGCATGCATGAAAGGGAATCACAGAATCACAGAATCACAGAAAATTATGAGTTGGAAGGGACCCACAAGGATCATCTAGTCCAACTCACCATCTAATACCCGTACAGCGACCAAGAGCACATCCCAGAGTATAATAACAACCTAGATGCCTCACAGTCTAGCAGGCCACTCTGGGCCGGAGGGGGCCCAGGGTCATCCAGCCCTCACCCCCCAGCTAGACCAGCTAGACCATGTCACTAAGCTCCTCGTCCAGTCTTCTCTTAAACACTTCCAGGGATGGCGACTCCACCACCTCCCTGGGCAGCCCATTCCAATATGCAATTACTCTCTCCGTGAAAAACCGCTTCCTAACATTGAGATTAAACCTCCCCTGGCGTAGCTTGAGGCTGTGCCCTCTCGTTCTGGTGTCGTCAGCCTGGAA
>WEKX01023667.1:98683-119823 GCA_013390025.1 Pitta sordida
CCATGGACTTATGAGGGTCCAAGCCACTCAGTAAGTCTCTGACTACCTCCTCTTGGAATACAAGGGGGTTATACTGCACCCCAGCTCCTTCCATGCCACTGCTGATCCAGTTTTCTTGCGGGCAGTTTGTAGTGTTATTAAAAACAGAGGCGAAGTGTGCATTGAGTATACTTTTAATTCCTCTGAATAGCCCATCTTCCTAGAGGGACTAATGACAAAGTCATCACTGGGGCTTCCTTCAATGTCAGTACAAGTCTTGTTCCAGAAAAATGGTTGAAATAAAGATTTTGATCTGTTTTCAAAATTTTAGTAGCCTAAAAAGTTAAAAGTGTTTGATACAGATAAACATTTTGGTATGGTATGAAATTTAGTTTGGGTCCCCTGACTTTGAAGTTTCTCTGTAGAAATTTCCCTTTAATTTCAGAGGCATTTTTGTGCCTTGATACATAGCTTAACAACTAAGTAAAAATTCAGACATGAGAGAGACTATTGAAGAATAGTTTTACAAGCCTGAATCCACAGATGTGAATGCTCTGCGAAGTATGGCTTACTGAACTTTGCTTTTAATCTATAAAATTAACATAGCTGGTATTTTAAGAAATTACATGTAAGCCAGAAGAGACAATATTTTTCCTGGACGTTTGCAATCTTTCAGGTAAAATTTCTCCACCAAGTATGTATGATGCAACTAATATTTCACTATTCATTTTCTCTTCAAAGCCTCCTGCTGAAGTACATGTTGCAAGGGTTAGTAGCAAAGGCTAATGTATTCCTCAGCAAAATGGAAAAATGATAAAGTGAAAAAATACATTAAAGGACATTAAAGGATAACTCTGACCATGTGACCTGGTCATAAAAAAAAAAAAAGCATTTGCAGAGAAAGAAATCAAAAACATACAAGGCTATGAATTATTTATAAGCATAAGGGTGCCTGGGAAACATACAAAATTTGCCCTGAAATGATTCAGTTTAAGAACTATTCCTGTTGGCTTTCCTTGACTTCTAATGAATAAATGACTTACTTCAGTCTTTTTCCATTTTCCTCAGCTGATTTTGGCCTGAAAACAGACATCCAAGTTATCTAATACTTCCCCAATATTCTGGTCAGAAAAAGATGTTGTAGAGTTCATAAATATTTGTGGCTTGGGAGGGTCTGAATTATTGAGAGAAATATACTAATATTAAAAAAAAAAAGTAAGAAAAAAGAGCACAACTAATCAAAACCAAGATATAACACAGCCACTGAGTCCTCCTACTCTCTCTTGTTAGTGGAAAAGGGTGAGGAAACCTCCTTCTCATCTTTCCCTCTCCACATGGCTGCAACTTGAGGCACACCAGGTACCCTGCCCACAAGATGTGCAGTAATTCAGCCCCAAAATAAGTGAGAAGAAAGGCATAGAGCAGATGTCTATACAAAGAAGACACTTTTGCAGAGCAGCAAAAAGCCCTGCCAAGTATGTCTCCCTGAACTGCCAGGCAGAATGCAGCCACATCCATCTTTCTTGCCACTTATAAAATATTCCCCACCAACCTGCATACTACCAACTTCATGTATATTTTCTTAAGATTAAAAAGACTTGAATTAGAAACACATTCTAAAATATGTAGATATAAAAAATATTTACATTCTAAAAGAAGGGAGGAGACTTGCTTCCAGTTTTCAATGTAATCCTATTATCTGACAGTAAACCTATCCCAGCTTTCTTGCACTGAATTTCCAGAACATTTTAGCTAACACTTCCAAACATAATGACACATTCAAATGCAATCAGGACATGGCAGACAAGGTCTTTCTGAGAGGAAGGGTGAGTCATGTTTTTTCACATAACTTGCTCATTTCTGTCCTAGACATTGTCAGATTAAATAGGCCACACTGAATTTAAAGGAGAAGATAAGATATTACTACATTGTGTTCCAAAATCTTCAGAGAAATGCCATAGATAATTGCCTTTAATGTTAATTTAATAACCAACATTCTTGTGTGCAATGCATCTGCATTGTGTATTCAGGAGTGGAATTACTAATTCTGGTAGTAATTTTTGTGTTTACAGAAAGCCAAAACTTAAGCAGCGTAATTTATGTATAAATGTCCCCTAGTGTAAGCATTCTCCGTGTAAAACTAAGCTGTAAACAAAAGAAAAAGAACATGGGAATTAACCCAGAGACATACAAGATGTATAACAGAAATGGTGTTTAAGGCCTGTCGGTATTTTCCCATATTTTTCTCTTTATAAAATGGTTTGCCTCCACAAATTTTTTCATAGTGCTTAGTGGTAAACAAGATACTTCTGATTTACAATGTTTAGCAGAGAGAGAAGAACTGGTTGAAAAAAAAAAAAAAAAAAGGAACAATTCACTTGCTCTCTAATTTCCAAACTTTTAGGGTTTATAGTTAAATGTAGTCCTCACTGAAATGTAGACATTACTGAGGAAGTAAACACTACAGATATGTACTTACCTAATATAACTGTATGAATAACATGACTCAGAAAGTAGGAATAATGATCTCCTTAATCCCAAAATCTGAATTATGTTAGGGTCATGAGGTTGGGACTAGCTAACCAAGGCCAGTGGCTTGCATAAGTGGTTTCACATGCCCTCTGCCTTGCCAAAGGTATTGAAGGATAGAAAATGATGTGGTGACATTTTTTGAGGGTGGGATTTGCTCTCCTACCTCTCTTAGGGATGATGGATGAGTCCAGACCACAGCAGAGATTTTTCCACTCAGCCAAGCTCCGCCATTTGGCTTTGTTTAAAAACACAAAAGAGCTGCATGATATGAATAATTCTGTGCACTGGTTGAACAGTGAAGTTTTTAAAAAAATGTTTCATATGTTTATTTCCGTGAAAACTTTAGTACCCAGGTTCCTTATTCCCAAATCTTTTACAATCCTAACCTCATGAGAAGTTGAGTTGCAGGGGACAAGTTGAGACTAACAGGTTTGTCGAGGGTGACACGTAGGGAGCAAGATTTGCATAAAGTATTAGTCCTTAGCCCAAGGTAGCACTGTATTTCTAGGATTTTCCTTTAATTTTGAGATAAATGTAACAGAGAAATATAAACAATGTAAGAAGCATCTGTATGCTTTCTCAAAGAAAACCTCTAGAGTTGCTCATCTACATGATTGGGAACTGCTCCTGATCCTTAAGACATCTCCCTCTGACTTATTTGCTTTCATGTTACCCATAGAATATTGTTTCATTGTATAGTTTAGGAATCAAATAAATGCTGGGGTAATTCATGTGACCTGAGAGATTCAAAGGCAAATGTTTTTTCAAGAATTCTCACTGTCATGGCCACTGGTACCAGCTGAATTATATGTCTGAGATCTCTGAGATCACTCTCCTCAGAACCTCTTCCTCAGTCTGAAATGTAAAGGTCTCAGTGGAAAGAAAAGAAAATGTGCAGAACCTCTGCCCTGTGAATGCCAGTAAAAATCTAAAAGAAATCTACCTCTCCTTTACAAGCCTCCCACCTGTGGAATCAGTAAAATAGAACATAAGGACACTGAGTGTGCTTTTAGACAAAGCACATCACAGCAGTCCACAAACAGGGAAAACTGTAACTGAGAGCCACACACAACTAGCCAGAATTTAATTAAACAGTGAATATTAGGCCCAGGCTATCTCTGCCTGACAATAGTTCATAGGTTCACAGGTTATTCTGAGTTGGAAGGGACCCACAGGATCATCTAGTCCAACTCCCAAGTGAACGCCCACACAGGGATCAGGCCCACAAGTGTGGAACCACGGGCACCACGCTCCGTCCATCCAAGCCTCCCAACATCTAGGCCATGTCACTGAGCTCCTCATCGAGTCTTTTCTTAAACACCTCCAGGGATGGCGACTCCACCACCTCCCTGGTAAGACCATTGCAATAAGAGATCACTCTCTCTGTGAAAAACCTCTTCCTAACATCCAGTCTAAACCTCCCCTGGCGTAGCTTGAGGCCGTGCCCTCTTGTTCTGGTGCGGTCAGCCTGAAAGAAGAGGTCCACACCCACCTGGCGGCAACCTCCCCTCAGGTAGTTGTAAACAGCACTGAGGTCACCTCTGAGCCTCCTCTTCTCCAGGCTGAACAACCCCAGTTCCTGCAGCCGCTCCCCATAGGGCTTGTTCTCCAGTCCTTTCACCATCCTTGTCGCCCTTCTCTGGACCCTCTCAAACAGTTTAATATCCTTCTTAAACTGGGGAGCCCAGAACCGGACACAGTTTTCATGCGTCATTTTGTCTAACTCTACCCTAAGTATTTTTCAATAATGTATTGTTACATTATTTGTAATTTGTATTATTTGTAAACCAAATCCCTCTTACTCTTCACAAACAGACACACCTGCCTTAGGGTTGTAAGGTGGCTTTGTTTTGCTATCCTACAGCAAGTCCAGCTTCAACAAACAAACAGCCTCATCAATTATTTTTTATTTAGAGTGATCTTAACATTATTAAACATTTAACAATACAATTTCAATCACTGTGACCTATTTTTACCAAGAATGAGCAATCTGTAAAAAGATTATAAACCAGACATCTTAAACTTGAAAGAATAGACTGCTTACTCCTTATAACAGTACCTGAAGTTATAGCTTTAAAAATTAAACTTTATAGATCCCTAAGAACTGGTGTTGGCAAGCAAAAGAACTTCAGAGTACAAATATCTGCTTGGGTAACCTATATGTTTATCAATAAGTCAGCATCATAGGCCTCTAGAGAATGCATCCAAATTATAAAGTAAGTTTTATTATGCATTTTCTCTTCCAACTTTGAAAACTACAGGAAGATTTGGTAACTTAAAAACACTTAACTATTTATTGACGCCAAACAACACTCTTTCACTTCCAACCTAAACGTTTTATAGCTTGGAGGAAGCCTTTAAGAAAAGTAAAACAGTATTTATGATGTTTGCCATGAGTTTACTCCAGTGTACTGTTTACAAGAAGCTCTTGGAGCAGAAGGGTTGCTCATTTATATGCTCATGAAACAACCTAGGCACTAATTTTTTAAGTAACCTGTTAATCACAGAATATTCTGAGTTGGAAGGGACCCACAAGGATCATCGAGTCCAACTCTTAACACTGTCTCCCTGGTGGGAATCGAACCCGGGTCTCCCACACACCAGGTGGGGACACTTACCACTGTACTAAAGTGGATTTTAATCTGCATCTGAAACCTGAAGAAAAAAATCAAAAACTTATTTTGGTCTGTGGGATGTTGATATAAAAGCCCTGTTGTAATCTTGCTATGTTGAATGAAAGATTGAGGGTCAGTTATTAAACAATTAACTTTGAAATGTATAATATGTGGGTGAGTTGTGGACTTATCTTTTCACCAATCTTCATTTATAGACATTTCTAGCTTCTCACAATATTCAGTTATCGCTGCTTAGATTTAAAATTAAGGTCATTTTGAAACAGATTTTTTAGAAACTCACGGTGATAATTTTGAAAGCCAACACATGTATCTTAAATGCAACAAAACTGCATATTTAATATGGAAATTACCTTTCATGCCTCACGAAGAAGTTAAATTTCATTTCCAGCTTTCTAATAAGAACAAATCTCTTCTGTGTATCCATTTATCTGTAATAAATATGACCAGGCAGAGGTTGTTTCAGTTATTATACCTGGCTTGCTTTTCTTTTACTAATCTCTTAAAACAAAATGTTTCAAAACTATTTTTTCTCTGTTTCCAAATTCCAAGCTATTGTCAAGTTATATTCCTTATATATGGAACATCTGTAAAATCAGCTTGTATTTTGGATTTGTGCAGAGTACTTGTCAAATGAAAAGAAAATATTGCTGAGATTTTAATTTAAAAAAAAAAAAAAAGTATGTGAATATAACATATTTTTGTATGTATCAGTCCTGGGAGTAGCTCTGTGTTCTAGAGGAGTGCTTAGCTCTCCTGTCAAAATACAGAGATGTCTCTTAGACTTTACTGCTAATCAGTTTTGTGAAAAACATGCATCTCCTTTCCCATGTTGTTATGGAAAATGACTGTCAGATATCTTAAATGACTCCTTACAGACATTTTCACTGAAAAAAAAAAACCACCTGGGATAACAAAACCAAGGCCAAGCAGTACACCTGACTAAGGACAATTAAGTAAACCAAGTTAAGCACCAAATATTTATTGAAAACTGTGTATGATCAATCTGTGTAGCTAATTAAAACAACAATATAATCCTCATACACTGAAAGGTTTTCAATAAAATCAAAACTAAATGTATTCTGTGAGCTAAGACCAAGATCAAATTTATCTTTTATTTGTTTAGATTTGTTCTATAAACTATACATTGCAATGCCTTTAAAAAAATGTCTATCATAGGTTCATATTTCATAGTGTCTCCTCCTTGTTCAGGTTTTCAGTGCTGGAAATATTTGCTGTTACTTGAAACTTTGACTATAGTCTTTCTCATCTTATCCTGTCTCCTGTCACCACTATTTCCCAGGACCACGTGGCCTCCATCCCTGAGATGTGTTTGCCATTCTTATCTGCATCGACCCAGCATTCTAAAATGTGCTTAATGGAAACTCTTAAGAAACAAAAGGGGTTATAGCTTGAAAGGAAAGGGAGAGGACAGGTAGGAAGCTTAAAGTTGTAATAAATGTAAAGAAACATAAAGAAGACCGTATAGACACACACTGTTTCTCCAGAACACAACACTTGGCCCAGGAGTTCTAAAAAAGGAGTCAAAGAAAGTACCATAAATATTTAACAATATTGACTTGTCACTGGCTTGGCTAATTCGATACAGGAATCAGATGAAACTGAAAAGATAATTCTTTCAAATCTAGCAAACACTGATTAAAAAATTTATCACCTTGGTTTGTGGAATACCCCACCTGTCACACATCCTAACTCTAGTTACAATATAAGCCTTTTGGATGTGAGGTAATTTATTATTAGTGTAGGCCAGAACATTTGAATGAGCTGTTGGGATCCAAACCTGGGAGGACAGGCAGGCCTCAGGTTTGGATAGTTAAGTGATTTCACAATTTGTTTATACTTTGTGGTATAAAACATAATTGCCACAATTCTCTGGCCCCAAATGCCTTCCAGGTCCCTAAACATAGCCCATTAGAGACAGTCCAATGGAGAAACTATGAACAAAAGCTCACAGAAACTTCCAAAGGCCCTGCTGACCTTACTGATCTTTAGATTGGACTATGAGAGTACATCTGCTTTCATTTAACGTGAGGCTGGAGTGTGATAAAGAGAGAGATATTACCTTTCACATTCATACATTCATTTTCTTGAAATCCAATATTATCTTTTGTTTTTTTCTTTTAACCTTTAAAGCTTTTTGGCATACGGTTACTTTAGTAAAGCAGGCCGCTGTAACACATATCCAGCCGATTTGCAAATTCTGTGATTCTGTGAGTTTCAGTATTAGTTCTTTGCAAATTACTTGGCTTAACCTAAAATCCTACTAGGAATTGTTATTGGCATAATAGACTGAGTAATTTGATTTTCTCCCCTACCACACCCAAAATATGAACATTGAAATAAAAGAAATGTTCTCCCTTTTTTTATTTTTTTTCTGATGGTATCCAGGGCACTTTTCTTGATCTCTGTTTGCCAATAGTTTCATCAGCTGGATATGTGTTACAGCGCCCTACTCAACTCATTACCTCCCAGAATTTTAACACCCTGAAGAAGGTCACTATGAGCATCTAAATGAAAAACTCCTATTCTGAAGCTCAATGAATTTTGGGCTGAGCACTGGGGCTGTGAGCTTTAACTTCTGCTTACATACCTTCTGGGGGTATTTTATCATGTATAAATGTCCAGGAAATACATCACACACTGTTCAAATATGTAAATGGATAAGTACTGACTCAAGCCAGCTACACGATACTAGAAAAACAAAAAGGCTGATTTTATCTGAATTCCATGCCTGGATTAGAGGCTACTCTGTGTCTACACATTACATGGTACCATAGCTGCAGTTCAGGGCCGAGTGACCAAAGATGAAGTGGGAGATAGTGAAACACAGAATTTTTTTTCTTTTTTAAATAAATAATTTTATTCAAATGCATTTTTTAATAATTGTTCAGTGACAGTATTAAGTTCCTACAGAATTCAGAGTGTTGGAGCGATGGATCAAAGGGAAGCAAAGGGAGCACTGTTCTCAAAGAAACAAGCTGTTAATGAGATGTTGCTCCAGCTACATAGTTGAGGTCAGTTAAGTCATCCTCTCTTGTAAAACCAGTAGGAATGGCTGAGTGATTAACTCATTTGCTAAATGACTCAACTAGATCAGACTCTCAAGAAATTTATAGGATGAAGAGTAGTTGTTCAGATGTGCAGGTGCTACTACACAGTTTCTGAAAATTACCCTCTTCTGGCTGCTATTTAATTCAGTCTAATTACATATGCAAAATTCTGTCACTTTTCTTATACATGACTCATTTTCCGAATGGAAGGGTTATACTGCATGTGTGTCCCACATACTTGTTGAAGAGAAATAGGTTAAACCTAGAAAGGAAGTGCATCATCCAGCTCAAAACGGTCTGAAAAATGCCCTTTTGCAAATACTCAAAGCAAAAAATATAAAAAACAATGGCAGCAGTTACTTCAAATTGATTTGAATGAAAGAATATTGATGTTTACAACATAGTATTAATATGTTCTTGACCTCTATGATAAAAATCTATTGGATATTTATTTTCCTAAAGGTTATTGGTCATTTTTGGAGATTATGCAGTTTAGGCACCTAAAAAGTACTGCATGATACAGTAACTGCAAAAGGTCAACTGAATGTACTCAAAGACAAAGAGCACCAAACATAATTGTGCCCAAATTGGAGTAATATTAGATCACCCAGGTCATCTTTCTGACAAAGCAGAGCTGTTTACTGACTTTATTTTCTCATGACTTGTTCAGCTTTTTAAAGGACAATATTGTTGGCCGAACTTTTCAATAGGCAGTTATACAGTAATCCCTCGCTGCTTCGCGGTTCACCACTCGCGCCTTCAATACATCGCGGGTTTTCTTCCCCTGGCTTTACTGTATTTACTCTATTTACTGCTACTTCATGGATTTTGCTTATCACAGCATCTTTATGGAACCGACTCCTTGCAATATTCGAGGGATTACAGCAGTTTGAAATATTGTTTTAGTTTCAAAAACCACCATAAGCTGCTTATCACTGAAAATTCAGCCTTTAAATCTAAACATTTCTCACAGGGTTGAAGTAAAACGGAGGAAAGCCCATTTTCTAAATTCTGTTTTCCTTATATTGTTCTCTCAGGTGTCTTAGGACTCCTTATTGCAAAAAGTGATATTGGGTTAGAAAGGCTACTCAGATTCAGATTCAAATATACTATTCCTAGAGTTCCATAGTTGTTAGAGGTTTCCCAAGACTGATTTCTAAAGGTTCATTAGACACTAGAAGAAAGACACTAGAGGAAAGACAGCATTCTTTTCACATCTTACTTCCACATCTAATGCAAAAGTGGTCCTTGATGATAATATTCAAGTTGGACTTCTACTGTAATGAGAAACACAATTATCTCAAATTAACAGCATCAGGAAGACAGTACATCACGAAAACACCTTTCTCTCTGGAATCTGTTTCTTCAGTAGGAACAAAATTATGCATAAATCCAGGATGTAATTAAAATCAAACTTATATTTGCATGAACCTTGTTAAACATCTACAGAGTGTAATAGTGAACTGTCTGTGCCAAATTTATAACCCTACTACTTTGGAAAGAAAATCATTGACTGTTAAATGGAAGAGAATGTGGTGACTAATGGGGTTCATACTAAATCTGCACTGCTTGTTCTGGATGGTTGAAATCAAAAGAACACTTTTCACCACTTGGAGTCTGGATGTGCTTTGAAAACCCTAGACTTCCCTCTCTTTGATCCAATGAAATGAAGTGAAACATGCAGCCTCTAGGCAGTTTTTAGGTACTGAAAGATCAAATGGATGCTATTACAGCACAATTTGCTTGGTGAAGCCTAACAGAACGGATCTGCTCAAAAGTTACTGTGTATTTTGGAGGCCACATGGAAGAGAAAAAGTAACAAAATTGAAATTATAGCACATTTGTAATGTTGATTCAAATATTACTGAAAAAAATACATTCTTTACTAGAATTGGTAAGATTCAGCACCTCAGGAAGACTCAAAATGTCTGGATGTTCAGGCTCTTTTAAAAGGAATAAATAGGTTTAAATTTTACACCAGAATTCTCTGTTCAATCTGTATCTTGTGTTGGCTAATAAAAAGTCCTGCCTCCTCTGCATGTGTTCTTACAAATTAAGCATTGTCATGACTTTGATATCTCCCCTCTAATTCAATTTTTTTCTCATCTCTAATTTCCTTGAGTTCTGCTGCTCTAGATGAATAATCATTCAATAAGCTTTTAGGATTCACAAACATTTTCTTGAATGAAGTGGCAGAGTTCCAAATAGCTACACAAGAGAAAGACCCTACGAATTTATTTATACAAATATTCCCCCATCATACTTTCTTTGCCATGCTCTGCTTATTTTGTTACAGAAAAGTGGAGTTAATATATGACTATTAATTATCCAATCAAGAATGGCATCCCAACTTTTCATACAAGAATTTGATATAGGGCAGAAGAGCCGCATTTGGTGTTCACAGGAACTTGGCACTCCGTACAAATTTTAATTGGAAATTACAGTATTTCTCCCTGCTCACCCATGGAACATTTTTTTTTTCCTCTGTGTATATTAATTTGAATTGTTCTTAGAAATCCCACTTAACTAAATGCAGTTAGTACACATTTCTTGGCCAATGCCTCTGTTATTGCAGCATCCCCCTGCTCTGCAGCAGCAGAGCTGGTGTGGTTGTTACCAGCCAGTTCATTTTTCCAAGATTTACAGCAATGCATTTTACTCCTGCTCTCCGCCTGTTCCCTTCATTCCCCTGAGACCAAATAAACAAATAAACAACCCTTGGGCGTGGCGCAGGGAAATGTATTATTTTCACACCGAGGACTGTATTTTAGGAAGAACAAAACAGCTTCAAATTGACTTTTACATTGTGATGTGGAAAGCATTCATTTGGTTTGTTGCTCCTGAAAAACTAATGAGAAATAATCAAATGATCAGTACAGTTCCCCTTTCACAAGGGTAATGTGAGAGTCAATGAAACATGGTTTAGTTCTATAGAAAATAGTACTAACACAGGAGATATTCCATGAGTCTCAGGTTTTGACTGGATGTACTGCAGAAAAAAAGACATGAAATATCAGGTTAGAGATTCACTTGGGCTACCTGGAAAAATAGAATTCATTGCTAACACACCTTGACCCAAACCTTTATCTGGGCAAACTGGAATTCTTTTTGTTCGTGATTACTTAAAAATAAAATTCCATCCTGCTGATGGTAAGAGATGGAATGTAACCATTTAATCCAATTTAACAAAAAAAAAACCCTCAACAAGTGAACTAATAAAAACCAGTCTTATTTCACTAAGATAACACACACTTCCAATTGCCTTAAAAAACTGTATGGAACTAAAGAAAGGTCATATCACTGCTAAAATATTATATTCTACCACAACCTATTCACAAAACCCAGAAAAATCCTTCTGCAGGGAATAACTTTGTCACCAGCAAATGACACTCAGAATAAAATTACATTTATTTGTAAATCTACCTTCAAGCCTTGAAATCTATGTCATTCACATAAACTACTTCCAAATATCTTGACTATTCCTATGATTCTGGGTGGCATTATATATTTAGCAGCACTAGACACCTGATTAATCAAAAAACATTCGTCGACTCAGATGCTGGTGTCAGTCAGTTCCCACTAACCCTGTGTTTCCAGCCCATACCCATGCTAGGCATAAATAGAATTGCAGCTTTTGCATTAATTTGAAAATTTATTTCTAGAAAACACATAGTTATGACTGCAACCTAAAATTTAATGCATGCACATATGTGTTCATGTTTCAGTTATGCAAAAATCCTGTTATTAATGCAACATCAGCTGGATTGATTTGCCTCTTTCGGGTGCTGGAAATTTCCGAATGCTATTTTCTTGCTTCATAGTTTTGATTTTACAGATTTAATTTTAGATCTAATTTTCAGCGATGCCTAACTGACTCAGTAGCTGTAATTCTGTTTTTCAAACTGACTTAGCCTTCCAAACAACTAATGAATAACATTAGTTTCATTCAGTAGCTGCCATGTTCTTCAAGCTGATGAGGACCTGTCAGTGATGCAGAAAGAAAACTTTTTTTTTTTTTTTTAATTTCAAGCTTATTTAAAGCTAAGACAAGTGTTGTTAGTCACATGGTGATAAATTCAGTAAGTGAGTCACAACCTCTAAATTACCTGTGACTGACAAATTCTGAGATTTGGCCCACGATACTTCATATTCAAGGTATAAATCATGTCACACCTCTTTAACTCGGACTAACACATCCTGTGACATGGCTGGAAGATTTCCTTGAAAAATACAAATGAAACTCGGATTGCATCAACTTCAGAGTGAAAATTCTTTCATGGTTTTGCAATAGTAGCTCAGAACTGAAGATCTCACTACACTGCCAACCATTTCTATAGTGGAAGGTACTGTTACTATTAAAAAACCAATCTGTGCCCTTCTCAATGATGTAAACCTCATAGCCTGGGCTACACAATGTTTCCTCTGTGAAGAACTCAAACCACACTCAAACACAATTAATTGCTTACAAACTGTGTCTTTCATTCATGTGTGTCCAAGCATTCATTTTGATCTTATCTCTCCACAGATTAACAGCAGGGCACATTTTTATGGCTATTTTACAGGACTGCTCCAAGGAAAAAAGCACTCGAATATTTTTCTTGTCTACATTTGCAGTAACTTTGTTGCTCTTCAAGAGAAAGACAAAATATGGAAGCTTCGATTTCCAGACATTTACTGGAAGGGAGGACTTATACTTGCAACTTCCCTAAGATTCTCCCTTGACTCGGAGTCGCCGTCCCTGGAGGTGTTTAAGAGAAGACTTGATGAGGAGCTCAGTGACATGGTCTAGCTGGGGGGTGTAGGGCTGGATGATCCTGTGGGTCCCTTCTGGCTCAGAGTGGCCTGTTAGCCTGTGAGGGAACTAGGTTTATGTTCACCACTCTGGGATGTGCGTTTGGTCTCTGTATGGGTGTTAGATGGTGAGTTGGACTAGATGATCCTTGTGGGTCCGTTCCAACTCATAATATTCTGTGAATCTGTGAATATTGTGTGGTCAGGAAAGAAGTGGAAATGGCATTAATGGGTGAAATATCTAGAGAGGGAAGGCAGAAAAATTACTAAGATTCTCACTTCCCTGTAAGTAGGCATAGATTAAAGCTTGGAGCTGGGGGGAAGAGGGTAAATAATAATAAAAAAAAGACACACTCTTTTTACACAGGCAAAGCAAAAGCAAGATGCTAGGTCAGGAGCAGAACAAAGTTCAAGGACAAAAGGATTACTTCCTAAACACAGCAGTTGTTTGTAAGGTGCTCTCACTTTTCTTCTGGTGACTAAATAAAAAAGCCAATCCAGAAGAAAAAAAATATTGAAATGACGATTGAAATAAACTAAATAGAAATATTTGAGTGCCTCTCTTCTTTCATGTTACAGAAAAACAATCAAATAATTGGCAAGTATTGTGATTGAACTACCTGAAGGGAGGTTGCAGTCAGGTGGGTGTGGGTCTCTTCTCAGGCTGACAGCATCAGAACAAGAGGACATGGCCTTAAGCTGTGCCAGAGGAGGTTTAGACTGGATGTTAGGAAGAGCTTTTTCACAGAAAGAGTGATTCCTCAGTGGAATGGTGTTCCCAGGGAGGTGGTGGAGTCACCATCCCTGGAGAGAAGGGATGATTTGATGACTTTAAGAGAAGACTCGATGAGGAGCTCAGTGACATGGTCTAGATGGTGGGAGGCTTGGATAGATGGAACGTGGTGCTCATGGTTCCACACTTGTGGGCCTGATCCCTGGGTGGGTGTTCACTTGGGAGTTGGACTAGATGATCCTGTGGGTCCCTTCCAACTCAGAATAAACTGTGAACCTGTGAACAGTAGGAGACTTTGGCTTTAAAATGTCCTAGTTATTTTACAAATTTAGAATAAATATATGAGTAAAACATTGTAGCTCCTCTTTACATTTTATTTTTTAAAGTGCTTCATGTATGACTCTATTCCAAATTAGTAGTTTGATGTTACCAATCACATTAACTTAGCAGTACTGTGCTGAGGTATCAATTAGGATACATAGGAAATAAGAGGCATGTCTAAGTTTACTGTCCTGCTAGAATCAAATAAAAATGTCACAGTTCAGATATGAATATTCATTGGCAACTGTTTGTGACAGATTTATGAATGCTTTCACCTGCTGGTGGAAAAACATTAAGTTGCAAACAGAAGCTATTATAATAAGTGAAAAGAAAAAATAAGATGCACACAGATGGATGATGATCTCGGAATTATGCAATCTTGAGAGAAAAAGAATGGTTTTAATTTTCATATTATGAAAACATTTGCTTTATATATGCTGATTGTCAAGGTCTTTGCATTTAACTCACTGTATCACACAACGTTCACCAAACAGTATATTCTGTTTCTGTGGAGTGATGCTCACAGCCATCCCATCACCACCTCGTGGCAGAAACACATGCAATGGTAATTCTTGCAGGATTTTGACTGCTAAGCTGACTGTTGTTTTGCTAAACTGTCTTAACAAAAGAGGGAACCTTCATTAAGAGAAGAACGTTTTGTCACCCAGGATATAAGGTCTGATTACAAATATTCTGATAATAAAAATGCCTAGCACTGCTCGAGTGCTTTCAGCCTGAGCATCTGCAATTGCTTTTAATATATCAAGTCTTGAGATTTTTAGGAGGAAAGCATTAGCCCCACTTTAGAGATGGGGAAAGCAATGAACACAAAGGATAACTGATTAGTTCAATTTAAAAACATAACACACAGGTTAGAGACAAATAAACTAACTCAGTATTTTATTGATGGACTAAACAATTTCTGTGAGTTAAAACACTTCTTTGATGATTTATGCTGGAGAAGCATCATGATTTGAGCCTTGTTAAAAGGTATGGAAACGAAGTATGTGCTTGCTTTGCCATTTGTATCATAGGAGACTTGGTTGTGCTTTATTTGCATTGTACTCTTAAATTTTACAAATTTGACTCTATAGCCCTCATTTCAATTTTTTATTGCAAGCGCAAAATTTCAAAATTCAGATTATATTAATAAGCTAGTGGAGGCAGTTAAAGGAATATTTGTATCAATATCTATAAATATCTCACTCATCTGAGTAGATTTGTGTGATGATGCCTGTCACAGCCTGATAAAGAAAAAATCAGGAGGAAACGAAGTAGAACACAAGGGATCATAACAGTTCTTAATAAAGAAAAAAAAGGGGAAGCTACTAAATGAGGAATAACTCAGCCTTGATGCAGTTGCCACATTTATTTGTCCCTCAAATAGAAATAAATGTAATAATAAAAAATTTATTAGTTTGAACAATAAGGGAGTTTGAGTGAGTATCTTAGCAAGTATTTGAGACTGCCATAGAAACAGGGACCAATAGGTAAAGAACATTCACAAAGGAATGTTCAAAATTTCCTAAGAATAAATCTTCAGAGAAGTTCTTTATCTTGCTTCAAATATTTATAGGTAGCTGTGGGTTAAAGGCAAGACTGCATGTCTTTAAGAAGCTCATTTTATTAAGATGTTTTAGTAGTTTTCTGCTCTTCTCTTTTCTGGGAGGCAAAGAAATCCCTCAAAGCTGTCAGACAAGTTAACCTACCTGGCGAACAGAGAAAGGATGGGAAGGACAGTTCCTGTCACCCTGAACGATCTATTTAACCCACTGGAAGCAAAATTAAGGCATTTACTGGAAAGATGGAATAAAAAGGGACCAAAATGCATTGCCTAGTTTTTAAAATGTGGAAACTATGTGTGATCTGGGGTAGCATTCACACAAGCCAAATGTGGTGCAACCTTAAAGAACTCTTTGCATTTTTTGGCAACCGGGAGTTCAAGCTCTATTCTAAGGCTTTACCTTCCATGAGGGATTTTTTTTTTCCTAATCCTTCTTTGAACCCATTTATACATTCAGTGTCAACAACATCCTCCAGCAATGATTTACATATTTTAAGTAAAAGAAGTAAGAAAAGCACTTCCTTCCATTTTCAATGTGCTACTCATTTATTTAACCAAGTGTCTGCAGGATGTTATGGGCAAACCAATTTATTAGTCTGTACCATTTCACTACTGACCTTTTTAGCAGCATTCTAGAAGGGACCCTTACTTGCAGGTAGCTTCCCGCCCAAGTCAGAGGTGCTCATCATATGGCCTCATCAGTCCAGGAACATACAGTAGTTTGCAAGAATTTTAAATGACGGAAAATAGAGAAATGCTTCTAAAAGTATATTTTTCATCCTGACCAAGCCAGAAATAGTGTCTGTAATTTTATTTTTTCAGATATAGAAATAGAAAATACTGAAGAACTTGGATACCTGAGCTTGGTTAAATACTGGCAAAGGACTAGAGTCTGGATGACCATTCTTATTTCATTTGCTCTATCTTAATTTATTGTAACTATTTAAATAAAACTTACTGCAATATTATGAAAAGTTCACTGATTTTGCATTTGAAAGGAAAAAACAAGAAGTCACAAAATTTATCCCCTTGGGAGATTAATTGGGAGAGGAAAATTTGGGGTTTTTTTAATCTTACTTCTGTAGACATATAAACAAATCAATACGTTTGAATTCTAGGTTATCCCTTTTCTCCATATTTGTTTCCTGAAGGCAATATAAACATAGGCTTTTAAAAAGTAGAAAAAGTATTAAAAACAGTTGCTTCCTCTCTAATTAGGGATTAAGCTAGGTATTACGTATTTCGTACCAAAAAGGTAAAGAAACACCATGGTAATGCATTCTAAACATTCTTAATAGTGCACCATCATTAAAACTCCTTCACACACTTCACAGAACATTAAATTTCTTTTATTAAAAAACTGATTTATGAATGATTGCCTTGCCATATTGTATGCTTTTCAGCTTGAGATTGCTCCCTTTCACTTATTTATGCTGTCATGAAACCTGTTTTCCGTTTTATTGAATTTGGTTTGACTGTATACACCAATCAATTGTAATGTAACTTAAAACATTTAATCCCAGATGTTGTAATTTTTTTTTGCCCCAAAAAACAAAAGGCAGTTGTGAGAAACACATTCATGCTCATATTTTATTTCTTCAAATTAAGAATGTTAGTGTTTTCTTTCTCCTTACACAGTAATTTGAAGAAGGACAGAGGGATACTACTGAAGTCAGGTCATGATCTCAGATTTTGTCTTTGGAGTTTTAATCAAGAAATCATTCTATAAAGCAAATATTTTCTTCATTTCTTCCAGGAATTTTAAGCAATGTATGTGAAAAAGAGTCACAAATCTTTTAGATTGCTTGAGAACAATAAAGGAATAGGAATTAAAAAAAATTCATTTGCTTTCATGACCAAAATTTAAATGCAAGGACCTGTACTGCATTCATTGCTTTGCATTAGTCAGTAAGCTGCCTGTGTTATTATGTTTTGACCCTGAATGAGCCTTAGTTTTCTACAATTTTTAAATTATATTTTGAGGGAAACCCCAGAGATGTCCGCCATTTCATTCATGGAAAAAAGATCTTGGTAACCTGATCTGATTGTTGAATCTCTCAGTCATAACTAGGTATCTATTTCATAATTTCTTATTAATAACTTGACCCATATTATTTTTGCTGTAATGTTTTCATTCTTACTACTCCCATGTGAGAATAGCAAACGCTATTATATCTTCATTTTGTGAAAGGGAAACAGACCGAATTCTGATCCCATTATAATCACTGGCAATATTTTCATTGACTTTAGGTTCTTGTTCTAATTATCTTTCCCATTATTATTCAAGACTGTCAAAAAGCCAGAAATTAAAATCAGTTCTCGCACTTCCCAGCATATCCCCTATGCTTTCTAATAAAAATAATTAAATAAAAAGCCCTAATACAATGATCTGTAGAATAATTTCTCACTGTATTGAATTTATTAAGAGAGCTGAGTTTATTAAAACAGACAACAGCTTTTAGCATGAAATGTGCTCTGTTTAGGTTAGAGCGTAAAACTTTTTACATGTTTACGCCTCTTCATTTAATAGAGCTAAATGAACTTCAAAAACATCTCATTATCACAGAATCACAGAATCACAGAATATTATGAGTTGGAAGGGACCCACAAGGATCATCTAGTCCAACTCACCACCTAACACCCGTACAGAGACCGAGAGCACATCCCAGAGCATAACACCAACCTAGATCCCTCACAGTCTAGCAGGCCACTCCGAGCCGGAAGGGGCCCAGTGTCATCCAGCCCTACACCCCCCAGCTAGACCATGTCACTAAGCTCCTCGTCCAGTCTTCTCTTAAACACCTCCAGGGAAGGCGACTCCACCACCTCCCTGGGCAGCCCATTCCAATACGCAATTACTCTCTCTGTGAAAAACCGCTTCCTAACGTTAAGATTAAACCTCCCCTAGCGTAGCTTGAGGCCGTGCCCTCTCGTTCTGGTGTCGTCAGCCTGGAAGAAGAGGTCTACACCCATCTGGCTGCAACCTCCCCGCAGGTAGTTGTAAACAGCAATGAGGTCCCCTCTGAGCCTCCTCTTCTCCAGACTGAACAGTCCCAGTTCCTGTAGTCGCTCCTCATAGGGCCTGCCCTCCAGTCCCTTCACCATCCTCGTTGCCCTTCTCTGGACCCTCTCAAGCAGCTCCACATCCCTCTTGAACTGGGGAGCCCAGAACTGCACACAGTACTCAAGATGAGGTCTGACCAGCGCTGTGTACAGGGGAAGGACAACCTCCCTGGACCGACTGACCACACTGTTCCTGATGCAGGCCAGGATGCCATTGGCCTTCTTAGCCACCTGGGCACACTGCTGGCTCATATTGAGTTTCCTATCGATCAGTACACCTAAGTCTCTCTCCACTTCACTAGTCTCGAGCCACTCCTCCCCCAGCCGATAGCGGTGCATGGGGTTGTTATGGCCGAAGTGAAGAACCCGGCACTTAGTTTTGTTAAATCTCATACTGTTGGAGCATGCCCATCTCTCCAGTCTGTCAAGGTCCCTCTGGAGGGCCTTCCTACCCTCCGGCAGTTCAACATTTGCCCCCAGCTTAGTATCATCTGCAAACTTGCTGATAATGGATTGAATTCCCTCGTCCATGTCGTCAATAAAGATGTTGAACAGTACTGGGCCCAACACTGACCCCTGTGGGACTCCACTGGTGACTGGCCGCCAGTCCGATGTTGCACCATTCACCACCACCCTCTGAGCTCGCCCTTCCAACCAGTGTGTAACCCAGCATAAAATGTTCCTTTCCGGCCCGTGCTTTACAAGTTTCTCCCGAAGCTTATTGTGGGAAACCGTGTCAAAGGCTTTGCTAAGGTCCAAGTACACAACATCCACAGCCTTTTTGCCATCAACCAGTCGAGTCACTGGATCATTATCAAACCTTTTTTCTCTCAGCTCTCCTGCCTTTTCCTGAAACACACCAAACACGCACTTGACAGACTTAGAAAATAAACAGGATACCATTCCTGGCCCTTTTTTTTCACAGCCAGAAGACTATCACGCAGAAACACATGGTTAAAATATTAGTATAGACCAATATGGTGTGTAGTTTTATGTTTGCTGAATATGCTCATTTTCTAAACAAGCTAAGTGATAACAGCTCTTACACATCTCATTAAAGGTCTATTTTCTATAGCATTCTCAGTCTTGATGACTTTCAGATGTATTATGCTATAGATTCATATCATCATGCCTAAACTTTGCGAACGAAGATATGGGAAAGGCTTTGCCCACGTGATATGAGGATGATGGTAAAGTTCCCGAGGTGCAGGTTGGTAAAGAACTTCTGTCTTCAAGCTGACTTCCAGCCCAAAAAGCTCAGCAGCCTCTCAAAGCAAGATGTTAAGCTCTGCAGAGCTGCTTCTGTGTGAGCAATGAGGGTGGCATTGTCAGCAAAAAGCAGCTTGGAGACAAGGTAACTTAGAGTTTTAGTGTGGGCCTTCAATTGTCTTAAGTTAAATAAGTTACTGTAACGGGTTTTACCCTGGCTGGATGCCAGGGGCCCGAATGGTCGCTCAGTCCCGATAATAAGATGATAAACAAAGGGTGGTTTGGAATAAGGCAGTTTAATATAGCATAAATGAAGCAAAGCAAAAGCCCGCGCAGAAGCAAAGCAAAAGAAACTAATCTTTACTTCCCCATCTGCAGAAGTATCCACATCCAGGGAAGCAGGGCCCTACGCGTCCCAGGAAGAACAACGAATGTCCCCCATCCTTGCTCCCTTCCTCCGCTTTTATATCTGAACTGACGTCATATGGTATGGAATATCCCTTTGGTCAGTCTGGGTCAGCTGGTCTGTTCGTGTGCCCTCCCAGAATCTCATCCTCAGTTAGGGGGAAGGGGCAGTGTGCCGAGCTGTAGTCAAAACACTTGTGTGTTATCAACACCCTTCCAAGGCACAGCATTGCGAGGACTGCTGTGGGCTCAGACAGATCCAATACAGTTACCCTTGGTATGATACCACATGTAAACACTGTTATCCTCATTGAGATCTCCTGTGGCCCTTTGTAGTATCATGCTGAAGAAGATTGTAAATAGAGTTGGTGCAAGAATACAACCTTGTTTCACACCATTAGTTATTGGGACGGGCTCAGAAAGTGCATCATCATATCTGACTTGGCCACATTGATCCTCATGTAACAAGTTAATAATTTTGAGGAACTTGGGAGGACATCCTAATCGTTTTAAGATCTGCCACAGGCCTTTCCTGCTCACAGTGTCAAAAGCTTTGGTGAGGTCAACAAAGGTTACATAGAGACCTTTGTTCTGCTCCCTACACTTCTCTTGCAATTGTTTCAGAACAAATACCGTATCTGTTGTACTCCTATTGGCTCCAAACCCACATTGACTTTCAGGTAGATGTTCTTATGAGATAACTGGTACTAGCCTGTTCAAAAGAATTCTTGCAAGAATTTTACTAGTGGTAGAAAGCAAAGCGATCCCTCGATAATTTGAACAATCTGATTTTCTCCCTTCGTCTTATACTGGGTGATGATGACTGCATCATGGAGATC